>OZ010613.1:56443087-56558087 GCA_963932145.1 Acanthosepion lycidas | reverse complement strand
AACACCAGACCAGAGGTGGCAACAATTAAACTTTCCTGTAGGAAGAACCGTCCATGTCCCAGATTCAGTTTCTGTAATGCTTTGGTTCATATTAATATATTGTTCCCTTTTTTTATATAATGGTATCCACTTCAACTACATCTCCAGGAAGTTTTATTATTTCAGCATTAAGGCTTTACTGTAAGGAAGAGTGTTCAACTTGTAGGTGAGCTTCATCACATTGTTATTGTTTTTAATCATTTAAGCCCGAGCAAGGCGATAATAGCCACTAATAAGCAAGGCCTTACTGAGAGTGATAGAAAAAGCGAGGAAAATAAAAGAAGTGGCCCAAGTTTCCTTGCAGTAGATGCAGCTTCGATGTAGTCGCTTCAATTCAATATCCAGTCTGTTTGAGAGTAGTTGCGTTGATCAGCCGACTGTCTCCCCGGGAACCTCGTAAATTCTGCTTTTAACAAGGGATCAGCTAGCGATATATAGCAGGAGTACGGCCCCAGAAATAGCAGTAATATTCAATGCACGTACGAATGGTAGGTGAAAAAAAAGTTCGAAATAGATTCTGACGAGAAATTATTATTTTTATTTTCTTTGATTTCTGACGTTTACACATTTCTATCCGGGTCGCGCCCAGGGACCTAAGGTTAGAAATGGCATCATGACACTTTCTACTGATAAAAAAAAAAAAATTACATAGATAAAGCCCTTCGTAAAGTGTGGGCTGTACTTGTCAGAACAATTTTTTGTATCTCCTTGAGGCATGGACTTCCAGGAATCCCTTCAATTAGTCTACTGGAATCTTTTCCAACCAGTCCTAGGGCTCCAACTACAACAGGGGTTGTTGATGTTCCCATATACCACATTTTCAAGATTTCTATTTCAAGGTCCTTGTATTTTGACAGCTTTTTGAATAACTTCAAAGATACATTGCAGTCTGCAGGGACTGCCATATCAATAAGGAGGCAATTTTTTTTTTTGTGGTCTCTAATAACAATGTATGGGCGGTTAGCTTTGATTGTTCTGTCGGTATGTATTGTGTAGTCCCATGGAATTGTTGCAGGTAACCGGGTCTGGGTGTTGTTCATACCAGTTTCTTTCAGTTTCCTTTCCGTAGAGGTTGCATATTTTCCAGTGCAGATATTGGCCTACACTGCCATGCCGGGTTTTATATTCAGTGTGTGCCAATAACGTGCAACCTGCTACAAGATGATCAATTGTTTCTGGATATTTATCACAGAATCTGCATTTTGGGCTAACACAATATTTTAGTATATGTGCTTGATAATTCCTAGTTAACAAGCATTGGTCTTGTGCAGCAAGAATAAAAGCTTCAGTTTCAGATTTCAACCCTGCACTACATAGCCACTGATGGGTACGGGTTTTGTCTCCGCCAGCTTGTTTGGTACGGGCAGAGTATTGGGCTTGAAGCGGTTTATCTTGCCATTGTTTCTGGATCTGGTCGGTTGCCTTTGTCTTTGCTTTATTTTTAATAAGTATTTTGCAGCTTCAGCCGGTGTATTGTACTTATTATTATTATTATTATTATTATTATTATTATTATTATTATTATTATTATTATTATTCCTTTGATTTCTCGTATATACTCATTTCTTTTCGGAACCCAACCAGAGACCTAAGGTCAGAAATAGCATCATGACATTATCCACTGAGCATTTTGGAGAAACAATCCCACATATTTTACATAGATAAAGACCTTCGTAAGTTGTGGGTTTTACTTATGAGAACAATCTTTGTATTTCTTAAAGACATGAACTACCAGGAATCATTTTATAATATCATATACCTATCATTTTCAGAATCAATTATGAGTTTTATTAATTTTTTATAAAATAATTGGTTTCTTGCATTATTATTCGCTAAACAACGATTCGATAAATAATGAAAAAGCCTTAAATTCTGTATATATTTTAAATTCAGATTATATATATATATATATATATATATATATATATATATATATATATATATTAAATTCAGTTTATATATTTTAAATTCAGATTATATATATATATTAAATTCAGATTATATTTTCTAAATTCACATTATATATATTAAATTCAGTTTATATATTTTAAATTCATATTATTCAGTTTATATATTTTAAATTTAGATTATATATATATATATTAAATTCAGATTATATATATATATCAAATTTAGTTTATATTTTGTAAATTCACATTATATATATGAAATTCAGTTTATATATTTTAAATTCAGATTATATATATATATATATATATATATATATATTAAATTCAGTTTATATATTTTAAATTCAGATTATATATATATATTAAATTCAGCTTATATATTTTAAATTCACATTATATATATTAAATTCAGTTTATATATTTTAAATTCACATTATATATCAATATATATATATATATATATATATATATATATATATATATATATATATATATATATTAAATTCAGCTTATATATTTTATATTTAGATTATATATATATTAAATTCAGCTTATATTTTTTTATTCACATTATATACATTAAATTCAGTTTATATATTTTAAATTCAGATTACATATATATATCTATATATATATATATATATATATATATATATATTTATATATTAAATTCAGTTTATATATTTCAAATTCAGATTATATATATATTAAATTCAGCTTATATACATTAAATTCAGTTTATATATTTTAAATTCAGTTTTTATATTTTAAATTCCGTTTATATATTTTAAATTTAGATTATATATATATATATATATATATATATATATATATATATATATATATATATATATATATATACATATATATATATATATTAAATTCAGTTTATATATTTTATATTTAGATTATATATATATTAAATTCAGCTTAGATTTTTTAAATTCACATTATATACATTAAATTCAGTTTATATATTTTAAATTCAGATTACATATATGTATATATCTATATATACATATATATATATATATATATATATATATATATATATTAAATTCACTTTATATATTTTAAATTCAGATTATATATATATTAAATTCAGCTTATATTTTGTAAATTCACATTATATATATTTAAATCCGTTTATATATTTTAAATTCAGATTATATATATATATATATATCTATATATATATGTATATATATATATATTAAATTCAGTTTATATATTTTAAATTCAGTTTATATATTTTGAATTCAGTTTTTATATTTTAAATTCCGTTTATATATTTTAAATTCAGATTATATATATATATATATATATATATATATATATATATATATATATATATATTAAATTCAGTTTATATATTTTAAATTCAGATTATATATATTAATTTAGCTTATATATTTTAGATTCCGATTATATATATTAAATTCCGTTTATATATTTTAAATTCCGTTTATATATTTTAAATTCAGTTTATATATTTTAAATTCAGATTATATATATTAATTTAGCTTATATATTTTAAATTCCGATTATATATATTAAATTCCGTTTATATATTTTAAATTCCGTTTATATATTTTAAAATAATGTCATCCTTCCGTACGAAATTTCTAAATTCGTATATATTTATAGCAGTTGTCTGATTTTTCTGTATACTTTCAGAACTTGATAGAAAATTATAGAACTCGTTTTTGTTTCTTTGTAATTTTTGATGTTATACTCTCGCTATATACGTTTTGTTAGGATTTACCCCAATCAAGGCGGGAGTACCACGCAAGGGGTTACAGATGGTAGAAGAGACGGTTAAGACAGTGAGAGGGTGGGACCGATATGATAACCTTGTTGCTAGCTTAAATTCATGCAGTCTGGGAAGAAGAGAAGGCAACACATCGGAATAGAAGAAAAATATTTATAGAAAAGAGAGAGGTAAGGCACGGCACGTCGGTGAGAATGCGACTGTAGACTAGATACCAGATCAGAACCTATTACATTACATATCTGTCTTTCAATTTCATCGAGGACCTCGAGACGTACGGCGCGGGCGACAGACCATATATGACAGCAATATTCAATAGAAGGATCTGATTTATAGATTTGAAGTATGGACTCAGATGTGAAAAACTTTCCGGCACAACACAGAAAACCAACTTTCCTTGCGGTAGATTGAGCAATTGTCTCTATGTACTTTTTCCACCTCATATCAGCGGATGACTTGAAACCAAGCAGGCACAATTAAATACTTTAAAATTGATGAAATATTATCCAATTACATCATTAGCAAATTGAAAAATAAAAATTCTGGAATATCTTGATTTTTTTTACACCTATTACGTAAGTAATAAAATTGAATTTTTGATTTGGGGGGGGGCAAGGTTGACGTTTTTCAAGAACTAAATAGAATTAATGCCTTTTTCATTAATTTTGAAGAAAAGTTCATTTATTTATATCATAGGATCATAGGGTTACAAAAACGTCATAACCTAATATATATATATATATATATATATATATATATATATATATATATATATATATATATATATATATATATATATATTGAAAAATGAGAACTCTTATGTAGCTAAAGAATCATATTTTTAAACCAAAAATATTATAATATACGCTCTACTTCTGTATGGAGCACTGTCTTCTTAGAAATAAAAACAAAAATACTAAGGAACTCCGGATTATGAACCCATGTTCTTTTCAATTTTCTGCATACCTGCGCACTTATGCATATATATATATATATATATATATATATATATATATATATATATATATATATATATATATATGCAAAATTTCTCAGAGTTAACCTGTAGAAAAAGACAATATTTATAAATGTAAAAGACAATAGGAAAACTTTAAAAGTTGCCCACGCGTTTCGTCCTCCGATGTGGTCTTTTTCAAGGCAAAAAAAAAAAAAAAAAAAAACGAAATGAATTTATTAAACAAATTAAATAATAATAATAAAACAAAATGTCCTCAGCAACTGGAAGAATTTAGAGAAAGAATTTATCAGTGTGAAAATAGCGATCTCTAATTTTTTTCAGTAGATAAGGACATTTTTATTTGTTATTATTAGTTACTTTGTATAATAAATTCATTTTTTTTTTTTTTTTTTTTGCCTTGAAAAATCCACATCGGGCGAATCGCGGCGTTTTACACACACACACACACACACACACACACACACACACACACACACACACACACATATATATATATATATATATATTATGAATATGAGTTTGTGAACCTGGGTTCACACATTTGCGATCATCAGACAAACTGTTTTATTTTTTAAAATTGAATTTATTTATGCTTGTGTGACTGTGTTTGGTGGCGGGAGAGAGGTGATCTACTTCTTGTGTTTGTTCGGAGTGACACTCACAAACACACAGACACACATGCATGCAGGCGTACGTATTTTAGTTCACACAAACACATCTATATAAATAATTCTAGGCTAGATGCAGATACGCATCCATGCGTTCAGACATACATACATACAAAATAGAATTATAACTGAGTATTTATACATGCCCGAACGCATAGATGTGTATCTGCGCCTAGTGTCGGATTGTTTATATCTATTTTTTATTTATAGAAAGCGCCTAGTGTCGGATTGTTTATATCTATTTTTTATTTATAGAAAACTGTTTTATTTTTTTTTTAAAAATAAACAAGTTTTCCTGCTGATCGCAAAAGCGTGAAACGCGGGGTGTCAAACACGTATCCGTACAAGTGACTATTTTTCTTCTATCACTAATTCTGAGCACTTTCCAGTAAGTAGCGCGCATATAAAATTATATATATATATATCGGGCATATTTTTAATTTCTTTGTTTAAACGTTATTTTTTACAAGGATACGTACTCATATTTCAGTAGATGCTCTGTCCGTATTTATTTATGAAATAGTATTTTATTTCATATATTAAACAGCATTTAATTACATCTCTCAACAGAGATAGATAGATAGATAGATAGATAGATAGATAGATAGATCGATTGATTTGATCAGACTGAGATAGATAGATAGATAGATAGATAGATAGATAGATAGATAGATAGATAGATTTGATCAGACTGAGATAGATAGATAGATAGATAGATAGATAGATCAGGTATCTGTATTCGCCTTGCACCATGGCAGTGTAATCTGTTTACTCTTCACGAAAGTTCAGAGGTGAGCGAGACACGGCCGGAAGCTTTGACAAGTAATTGTTGCACCAACGTCTTTTGTGTCTTAAGAAAGTTTCCGTGCAGATTTGCGCTGTCGCCTTTTACCGGTATGTGCACTTTGTCATCCTCCGGAAGAATATGCTTACAAGTGCAGATTTCTTCTGGCGTCAGACCTACATATAATTTGGCATCGAGGAATCGATCGAGCTTCATGACACACGGGCTACAAGTAAGATGAGACGAATACATCAACGTAGCTGATCGTTAAATCAATCGGTATTTCGATCCGCGAAAATCGTGCATCATAGTAAAAAAATTATCAAGAAACAGTATTTACTGTAGTTGTTTTAAATCTATTTCTTTCATAAATCCAGCCAATATTTTTTTAAATTCTAATATGTTCCGGAAAGGGATATGTTTGTTCGAAGTTGCAAAATGGTTTTGAACTACTATAACCGAGTAGGACAATCTAGCAGGTAACCGTAACTAACTGGTCCTCGTCGTAGCGATGGGCTATAGGCGTAGGCAATAGGCGTCATTCTGTACCTCCACATCAGTCTGTATTTATGGCTGACACCAGCCAATCGTATTACTGTGAGGGGGAACACAGGTTTATGCATATTCATTACATCAAATTCCGAGGATGTTTAAAACATTTGATTTCAGATCTTTTTCAGAACCTTTTTAGAACATTTGACCCGTACATCTCCTTCGAAACCTCCCCAAGAACTTGTTTTACTTTGGGCGAAAAATGCTCCTCTACTCTAGGCAAAAGCATTTATAAAAAAAAGATTATCGTTAGCAATTAAGACGCTTTGTTTACCTCACACCGATATAATTCATGTCGTCGATAATAAGATCAATTTTTTTTTCGGCTACTTTTCGGTTTCAAATATAGTACTAACCAGCCAGTCATCAAATCACTCAAAAATTTTCAAATATTTATGATGTAATGAATATGCATACACCTGGGTTCCCCCTCACAGTAATATGATTGGCTGGTGTCAGCCATAAATACAGACTGATGTAGAGGTACAGGACGACTCCTATTATCTTCGCCTATAGTCTTCGCCTATTGCCTACACCTATTGCCTACCACTATGACGAGGACCAGTCCATTACGGTTACCTGCTAGATTGTCCTACTCGGTTACAGTAGTCAACAGCCACTCTGCTACTTCGAACAAATATATCCCTTTCCTGGACATATCAATTTATATCTGTAAAAAGCTTTTGTTATATAGACACCTTGTTTTCAATAAGACTTACGGCAAAACCAAATTTGGAATCCTTCAATTATTATCATTATGTTAAGTCTTACCGTAGTTTCCGGCTTTGTTAATCAAATTTATTTTTCAAAAATCAAATTTCAATTATATTTTATTTAGCCCATCAATTCACAATTATTAAATCTATTTTCTTGCTTTTAATGACCTGCAAACTGTTCATAAGTCTTAAAAAATATCAGCCAATGTAGCTGTTCCGTCTGGTGTTTGCTGCTACTTCACAGGCAGCACCACTTCGAAGGAGAATAACAATTCTGAATTCAAAACCTGATTATCCTTTAAAAATTGGCTTATTATAGAAACCGCAAAGATATCCACTGTTCCTCAAGGTATCTAAAGGGATAATATATAACTTGTTATGTCTAATCCATATCGCTATTTATTTGATATGCTTAGTATTTACTCATTCCATATTCTGAATTTTTAGGATGGTACAATCCAGCAATACACAGCATGCGTATTAAATACGAATATTTCTGGACAGAGAAATAAAAATTAAAAGAACTGATTGACCTGCAATATATGGCAGACATTGTCCCTGCTATGCGATCACGGTAATGATTCTACAGTTCATAGAAACTAAACAGAATTAACCAGTTTCTTTTTATGTAGCCTCTAAATCTGATTAAATTCCCCATTCCGAATTAGACAACCTCTTATTGAAATGAAATTCCCAAATATTACAAATAAATGTCAAAGATAAATCTACTTTCTGTCTGCTGCCAGTAAAACTAGTCGGCAAAAGTCGAACCGGCATTCAATCTCTAAATCTCCTTTGATTCTCGTCCAATTCTCGTCCAATTCTTGTTAGCGACGAGTCATAAAATCTCGTTGGCAAACGGGTTACCTAATTCGATTTTAACATTTTTCTAATTGGTGCATAGTCCCGTTTATGCAGACGTGCATGTTTCATTTTTTTAAAAAATATTTAAACTGAAAGTTCTAAATATATATAAAATAAATTTGAAGATCGTATATGACCAAGAAAGAAGAGAATGTATTTATTAAAAACTAAATGTTCGAGTCTTTTAAGTGAAAAGAGTCTCCAGTTTCCACCGATTGTGTGCGCGTGTATCTGTGTGTGTGTGTATCTGTGTCTCTGTATATGCTTGTGTGTGTCTGTGTGCCTCCTATGTGTGTGAGTATGTGTATCCGTGTATGTTTTTGCGCGTGTGTGTGTGTGTGTTTATCGGTGTATGCCTTTATGTGCGTATCTGTGTGTGCCCTGTGTGTGTACGTGTGTGATATCTCAGCCAATACTCTGATATATCTCACATAATACTTTAGTATCCCTTGAAATATCTCCCACCCACAACCAAACACACACACACACACACACACACACACACACACACACACACACATATATATATATATATATATATGCCATGTTCTTTCAGGTTGTAGACAATCATCGCTCTCCACTTCTCCCTCTATCCCTTGCAGCTCCCAATATGTTCCTTCCATCTGCTTCCTCCTCAACACCACGATTTGTCAACCATTTGTTTAAGTCCGCCAGGTATGTTAAGCGTTGTTTTGCTTTGTTTCGCTTTTCTTCTATTCGACCCGTGAGTATCAGATTCTCCAGGCCTTCCTTCCTCATTATGTAGCCCAGAAAGTTCAGCTGCCTCTTCCCGATATTAAGTATAAGCCTCCTCCTTTTTGCAACCTGTCTCATCGTTTCTCACACCCTCGGTCCATGATATACTTAGCATCATTATATATATATATATATATATATATATATATATATATATATATATATATATATATATATAGAGAGAGAGAGAGAGAGAGAGAGAGATACACCTAGTGAGCCAGACAAACCTACCTGGGTTTCACCTAAACGGATCGTCAGGGAAAGTATGGCAAAGTTTTCGAAACGAGTCTAGTTATCTCTCTCTCTCTCTCTCTCTCTCTCTCTCTCTCTCTATATATATATATATATATATATATATATATATATATATATATATATATATAATTATTATTATTATTATTATTATTATTATTATTAAATAAGAGTAAAGTTTCTATTCCTCCTCTCTTCAATCAGTTTGAGGTTTTACCGTCTTCCGCAGATAATGTTGACTAAAATGTGTCTGGAGCCCCAGCATTCATGAACCAGATGCGACTTCGTATTAGCAGGGATACAGCCTCTAGCAGGTCTACGAGTGTGTTCGAAATAAAGTCCCTGTAAATATCTCCTAGACAGTCACCTACAATTCCAATCCACACATTGATCGTAAACTGATGTTGGTATCTAACCATAACACGGGGATTCCGATCCGCCTGCAAATGTTGGTTATGCAAAATCTCTTCCCAATGTTAACTCATCCGTAAACAAGACTTTTGTGCTTTCCTGATAATTCTTCCTTATTTCCCGCTTCCTAACACTAATGTTTCTCTTTTCTAAATATTCCACACAAAGTAAGACCTTTTGTCCTTGTGGTATAGTGCCTTGCTTAGGGTTAATACGCTTAACACACACACACATACAAAGACAAGTTTGAAGAGCTGGACGTTGAGGAACTGCCACATCCAGCCTACAGTCCTGACTGTGCTCCATCAGATTACGGCCTTTTCCGCTCAATGCAACACTTTCTGAAGGGCCGCCGATTCGACTCGTTTGGTGAAGTCGAGGAAGCGTGTCAAGAATTCTTTGATTCGAAGCCGGCTGAATGGTACTTTCACCAGATCCAAAAGCTTGCAGATCGATGGCAGAAAGTCTTGGAAAATGATGGTCTTTATTTTGAGGACTAATTTTTGTTGTTTTTGTTATTACTTGGCGAGTAAAATTTCAATTTTTTGCAAGTGTTTGCGAACTTTTGGGACAACCTAATATGTATATGGATGTACAATTTCTGAAATATGGATGTACAAACCGATAAATCTATTCTTAAAAGGTCACATGTTTTAAAGGTTGTTCCGCCTTACGAGAAATAAAGACACATAATAAAAATTGTCGTCTGCTACACCATAGGTGATCAAGTTCGGCGGTTAATCGGCCGTCAATAAATCAAGTAGCACATCAGAAAAACAAGAACCCTTGATTAGGAAATGCTTGTATACAACATTTTATGCTATAAGTAAGTAATATTTGTCACAAATCCGATTAACTTAACTTTCATTTTGCTAAATTTCCTCAAACAACGTTTCAGAATTATTTATTATCGTCTTGCAAGAGTTTTTAAACGGAAAATTACGTTTTGTTTACAAATATCTAAAAAATGGCTGACGTGATCGATTTCATTGAAAGAAAAATGCAACTGTATTCCAATCAATATAATTTCTGTTGGAAATACGCCAACGTATTTTGCTTACCAGATATAGTAAATTTAATCTTTTAGCTTCCTTTTAAATCTAAATTGAAATCTTCAAGAAAGATTTTTCATTTTTAAAATTACATTTTAAACCTTACCTATACCGAATTTGTGGAGGTACCTACATAAGATCGATAAAGACGTATACACATTATCTCGTCTTCTTCAACTGAAGATTTAAACATTTAACCAAAAATGGAAGCTTTTAAGACATATCAATAATTTGGGTGATGAAAGAGAAATATCAAAAGTAAAACGTTGTGAACAGAGGATTTTAGAAAGATTGGATATGGGTGGTTATGTTCGAACCCGTGTAGCATGAACTAGACTTCTGTGTACAGTACTTCAGGCAAACATACTGACATACACGCATATTGACTATCTCCGCTGGTTGATTAGTTGTCCTTCTTCTTGAAACACGTTTCTGCGCAGCTTACGACTGTTTCTTTTGTTATCATCTTGTTGTGGCCAATGTTACTTCTTCATTCCTTGTACACGTCGCAAATTTAAGCTCTCAATCACTGTATTACGCATACAAAGCACAATAAGATTCGACTTACACCAAATATCATGCAATGAAGCATTTACAGGCGAACATAATACTGATTGTATTGCATTGGATATGTATCCAGTTCCGGTTATCAGAGGCGAATGGGACCTAAAAATTGACAAATGGGAAGTAAAAGTTCTTGGACATTTAAAATTATATATTCGTATGTTTTTTTTACTTTTGTTATATTTTTGGCTTTTATTTATTTGGATTTTATTTGATCAAATATGCTGTGAGTATAATGCTAATAATATTTGCAATCCTAAAAAAAAAAGACAAGTAGATTGAGAGGAAAGTAGCAAAAATATTTTAAATAACAAGAAAGAAAAGAGAAATTGGTAGAAGGAAAAAATGTAGACAAGAAAGAAAGAAAGAAAGAAAGAAAGAACGAAAGAAAGAATAATAGTAAAAATAGAAAGAAAGAAAAAACAAAAAAAAGAAAGAAAAAAGAACGAAAAAGAAAAAAAAAGAAAGAAACGAAAAATGGAAAGAAAGAAGTAAAAATAAAAAGGAAACGAAAGAAGGAAAGAAGGAAAGGAAGAAGGAAAGAAGGAAAGACAGAAAAAGAAAAAGCAAGGAAGAAAGAAAGAAAGAAAAATAAAAAGGAAAGAAAGACAAATAAAAATAGAAAGAAAGAAAGAGAAAAAGAAAGAAAAATAAAAATTGAAAGAAAGACAGAATAATAAAAAAGAAAGAAAGAAAATAACAGATAAAAAGAAAAATGAAAAATAAATAAAGAATAAGAAAAACAAGGGAAGAAAGACAGAACAATAAAATAGAAAGAAAGAAAAAGAAACAATAGCAGGAAAGAAAGAAAAATAAAAATAGAAAGAAAGAAAAATAAAAAGAAAGACAGAAAAATAAAAATAGAAAGAAAAAAAAGAAAGGAAAAAGAAGGAAATGAAAAAAAGAAAAATAGAAAGGAAAAGAAAGAAAGAGAAAAGTAAAGAAAGAAAAACAAAAGGAAAGATCGAAAAATAAAAAAGAAAGAAAGAAAAATAAAAGGAAAGACAGAAAGAAAGAAAATAAAAGGAAAGACAGAAAGAAAATGATAAAGAAAGAAAGAAAGATCCAAAGAGTGTGAGTTCAATACCCGGTTAAGGCAGTGGAGAAATTTCAGAGTGAAATTAACAGGACATAACTGATAACTGACATCCATTAAACATGGCATGTGGAACTAGAACAGTTGAAAATGAGCGAAATAAAGGTTTAAGTTCGACATTCCAACCACCTGAAGAGAGCCAGAGCGTACAACGGCCGAAACGTTGTAATAAATATGGCGACACAGATGAGGACAATAGTCCGAATAATGTAAATAATGTTCCTTTGGATATGTTGTATTATTTTACGTTTTCTTTGCAAAAGCAAAACTTTTTATACAAAATTCACTATAAAATGTAATTTAGGAAATTTGATCTTCTTACATGGAATTTAATTTTACATTCGATGTAATGGAATAACCTGGCACCACCACGAGTGACTACACTATAGGTAGTAAGTACCTATAAAGTCAACGGACTACGTGGGACTTACTCGATAACTATTCGACCTTCTAAAGAGCAGAAATCACTACTGGTTTTAAAATAACCTTTATTTAGTTATCCACGGTGATGTCCCTGTGATATTCCTATTAACATGGAATATAACGACATGTTAAACTCAAAAGTTGATATTTTTCTTCGTTGCAATTTGTATTCATAAAATCAAATCCACTAATGATCAACTTTACTTACTTTTGCGCATCAGTATTTCTGTTTCTAAGAAATGAAAAAGATTATATATATATATATAGTTTCATTGAAAACAAATTAATTGAAAACAAATTACTAAAGTAAAAAAAAAACTCAAATAAAAAACAAAGATAAAAACGCAAAACAAATATATAATGTCAGTTATACCAGTAAAAAAAAGAAGTTTCATCTTAGTCAAACATGAATATGTAAAATAAGAAGAGAAAAAAATAGGCGTGAAAAATAAAAACGAATTGCTGCTGAAGTGTTATACCAATTGTAATGCCAAAAGTACGCATTTGTAGGCTTTAAGAACGATTTATTTAATTGGGAATACAAGGTTTGCGTGCAGTGTCCTTTTATAGTCCCAGTAAACAGAAATAGCTCTATCAAAGAGGTGATTAACAAGACAAGAGGAGACCACTCTTGTTTATTCATAACACCAAGTAAATAAAAAACCAAAAAGAATGACTTAGGAACAGCGTTAAATTTAAACGAATGAAAAGTTTGAATTAAATAACCATGAAAAAAAATGTAAATGCTGATATGAAGAATTAAAGGAAAAAGCAAACAGCAAACGTGAAAAGTAAGTACACAAAAGAAAAAGGTTTGCCCTAGAATAAAATCTTATAAAAAACGCTAAATAAAGATAAAATAAGAGTTTTAAAAAAAAGACAGTAATCTGGATTAATTAAATCTTAGCACAAGAGAGAAAAAAAAAAAAAACAAGCTGAAAAGCCGAGAGGGGAAAAGATTATGATTGCTTTTTTGCATGAAATTTTAAATTAAAGTCTCATCCCAAAAAGTTAATTTTAATTTATTTATTTGCATTATTCGCACTGTCATCTTCATTTTTATATTCACAACGATTCGGCCGTTGTACGCTCCGGTCTTCTTCGGGTGATTGAAATCTCGAACTGAAACATTTATATATAGAGAGATATAAACAGATAGTGAAGTTATGTTTTATGTCTAATCTTTAATATTTTTTTTTTCAAAATGTTTTTCTTCGATTCTCTTTTTAGACTGCGAAATTGAATAAGCAATTGTTACTTTTTTATCAACCTACTTCTACAAGGTTGGTGCAAAAATAATGACGTTTTTTGACGTATTTTTCAACGTCAAAAAACGTCATTATTTTTGCACCAACCTAATATAATTATAAAAAATAGTATCCTACGGTAAAAGAAGTCAGCATATCAATAGTTACTTGACTTCTAAACAATAAAATAAAGAAAGGAATGAAAATTTACTTCGCTGTTTATATTGTCTCATGTCATATTTTTGTTCCAAAATCCATAGATCCAAAACGCTTTTCTTTTCTTTTTTTAAATTAAAACAGTTCTAAGGAGGATAATCAATTCAAAGATTAACATTTTTACAACATTTTATACGCCTTTCTTAACTCGACAGGAAGTGATGGATCCTAAGTTTCATCAAATTACATATTATTGCTCATAAGACCTTAGTAAACATTCCAAGATAAAGAGGACTCACTTTTCAAGACAAATGAATTATGCTTTTAATATCTATATTCCTGGTTAGCGGTCACATCGCGTTAAGACACTGATTCACATACTATGACCGAAGTTAAACACGGTCGATACCGGGCAGTACCTAGATGGATGACCGCTTGGGAATACCAAGTGTCGTAAGCGTGGGTGTGCAGGTGGTGTAATGTATAATGACTCGAAATTATTACTCGGAGAGGCGAGTTTCAATTCCCATTGGGTTCGTTATATTCACTTACGCGCAAATACCTTTTAGATATATATGAATCCAACCACTTCTCCCCCAGGTATGGATTAATTAGTAAGCCTTGTACCACTGAACCATATCATCTAAAAATGATTCTTAAAATCTAAAAATGTTTTCTATATTTAAATATCCTGGTTGATAAATGGTTGATAAGCCTTAGAAAACGAATCAATCAATCAATGAAATATGTTTTTTAGATTTATTTACATTCTCTGGAATATAAATGTATAGAACCTATCGCGGCCACAAAATGAGGGATCAGTTTATATACTGATTGTAATATTTAATTGATCCCCCACTTTATATCCACATTGTAATTTCTTGTTTATTGACAAGCCGTAGAAACGAATCAATCAATTAATGAAATATTGCTTAGATACACAGGCATGTCTTTTAGATTTATTTACATTCTCTGTAATATAAATATATAGAAACTATCGTGTCTACAAAATGAGGGATCAATTTTATATCCAGATCATAATTTATTGTTTTATTTATTAAAATCTGATTAGGTATGATTCCATCGCTTCTTCCCCTCCACGCTATGGGTTAATTAGCCAATTTTGTATCACGAAATCCTATTATCTCCAAATAAAATTCTTAAAATCTAAAAAATAAATTTGTTTAAAATAGACTGAAAAAGGTTGATAAGCCGTAGAAAACGAATCAATCAACTTTTTCTTTGAATTCCTACAGCAGTAAACTTCCAAAAACCTAAAGCGGAACTAAAAATTCTAGCTTCCATTGGAATGGCGAGATTTGAAATAGGCAGTTCTGAAAGAGATATACACGATAAGTCGATCTTGAATAAGGATCGCTGTGTCTAAGTGTATTTGTTTTTTAAGGTGTAACTGCAAATTTTTCATAAAAATTATTGTCTTTCCGTGTCGATTCTAATCTTTTCTGATTTCATTGAAAATGTATTCACTTAACGATTCATCGGCTATTCTGACATTGATAATGTGAATTGCTCGAGTAAGCTGGATGTGCGATTGGAGAATATTTCTAGATAAAGATGGTTGTCTCTAGTTTCTTGTACAGCTGATATACAACTTTCTGGAAATTTAACGATTGATATGTTTTTGTTTTCTAATTTTGTTTTTATGTCAATTTTTTTCGAAAATCTTTATGAGCCTATAGCGAAGAAAACGGCGACTCTCCTCGTCAAACCAAGCGAGAACGCGTCGTGTTTATCCTACGACGGAAAAGAAAATTACTTACCAAAAAAAAAAAAGGGCACGAATTCCGCATGACATACTGAAGACGGAATATTTAGATTTAAAAAACAAGTCCGTCACAGGAGTCTCTATAAAAGTATTTTGATATGCAAAAATTTGGCGTCCTCTCCCAGTTGTCGACGAATGAAAAAAATGCTCGGGTATTAAAAGCGGTTGGTGTTCTCAAATCGGGAGGGAAAAATTGATGTGTTTGGCTACCGCATTCGTCGGAGAGTGAGTTAATTTTCTCACTGGTTACGTGCATTGTAATTTGTGTGATAGTACCTGCGAATCGAGTTTTTGGCATTTCTTCTGCCCCCAATATTTGAGTCTGAACTTACAGTGATTTATTCGCTGAATTGTGGAATTAATCTGCGACAAATATTTTCTATGCTTTCAGAACGCCTACAGTGCCTCGGTCAACACTGAAAAGTCGTGTATCTTTTTGCCTGTAATACTATCTATTGTGTGAAGTATATTTTTCTCTCTCTTACATATCTTTACGTCTATCATTTGTCCATGCTTAGAATACTGCCGCCAAATATTGTTCGGTGCACTGCTATTTATCTTCGTCTCCTTGATAAAATCCAAAGAAGAATCAGGAATATATTTGGTTCTGATATCGCGTCTCGTCTTTCTAAGCCTCGCAAAATTGCATCTGTGTCTTTTATATAAATACTTTCATGGTAATTGTTCCGAAAAGCTATTCACCTTTTGAAATATTATTGTTTTAGTTAAGTTATAATTTTTATTACATTGTTCTCATTTTGTGAAATTTTTCGTTTTTTCAGTTTTTATTTTAATTTTTTTCACCCTCTTGGTTTTCAGCTGATTTTTTTTTCTTTTTTTTTTTTGTGGTAAGACTTACTTACTCTAGGTTTGTTTTTTTTTTAAATCTCTTGTTATTTTTATTCAGTGATTTTTTTTTCTTTTTGTTATAAGATTGTTGCTCTAGGGCGAACCGTTACTTTTTTTTCGTGTACATACTTTTCACCTTTTTCTTTTTGCTTTTTCCTTGAATTTTTCATATCAGCTTTTGTATTTTTTTTATTTTCCGCGTTTATATTTTTTCACGTTTATTTCGAATTTTGTATTCGTTTAAATTTAAAACTCTTCCTAAGTCGTTTGTTTTTTTCTTTTTTCTTTTTTTTTTTTTTCTTTTTATTTAATTTTTTTCAGCTGCAATTTTCACGGCGAACTTTTTCCTCTTATTTTATGTATTCTTTTTGGACTAAAAGCAGACGTCTCCCATTTACTGTTATAACCAGCATTCTATATTTGTTTTGCGTTTTTATTTGTGTTGTTTATTTGAGTTTTTTTTTCTTTACTTTAGTAAGTTCTTTACATGGAAACTTTAGTAAGTTTCTGTATTGTATTAGTTATAATGTTTTGTTGAAGTTTGTTTTCCGGTTTCTTCCATTTTTCTTTAGTTTCTTGATACGGAAACAAATTGTGGTTGATTGGATTTTAAAAAAAAATCCCGATGATTCAAGAATATCCATCATAATCGACAAAATCGGCCTGTAAATAAAAATCTATTTCCGGGGGCCTCGATGTCAGACTCACCAGAAAAAATGGTACAAGACAAAAATCTGTCTGGTGACAAAAGTGTGGTGGCCAAAAATGGACAGAAGAATTCATGAATTATAAGAATGTTGGCCCGAAATGGCCAAAATAAGATTAATGGAAATTGTTATGACAACTTAACTATGGTGGCCCAAAATGACCAAAACAAGAATAATGAAACCAATGATGAAACCAATGATGGCTGAAAATGGCCAAGAAGAAAGAACCCAATCAGAGTACGGCCTGGAAATTGCCCACTCGCTAGAAGTCCCCCCACCAAATGTCGAATTAATATCACAGAGTTTCTGGAGTGTCAAAGATTACGCACGTCTTACCAAAGAGGAAGGGCTTTTGGTGGATCTCCAAAAATTTTAAAAGGCTGGAAAACTAAATATGTCAGTCTTCGTGGTCGACGAGAGTTCGCACAAACTTTGGCACTCCACGAAATGCAGCGTCATCAATTTGTGGACGCCCCTGGGAGTTATGCCTTAAAGAATAAACAAGGGCATGGGTTATTTCAAGTGGGACATACTGCTACCCACACCTGAAGACAGTGTAAAGGAAGCCAGTCACTACTTTATCACTAAATATCGCATCCTAAGAACGGAATATGAAACCAGACCAAAAATCCGTAGCTGTCTTTGGGATTCCTCCTCACGTCTGAGGAGAGCACATATCAGTCTATGTAGCCCTGCATGTTAAGATATTGAGTGTTTCCGACGACGACCTGAACAGGGGATGGAGTTTTGAAATCATGATTGATCGCAAAGCCTTCATCTCCATCCCCAACATGGGGCTGAAAATGCCTGTCATTGTGTCCAGCCGAAATCCAACATGTCGGATGTGCGGAGAGAATAATCCCCTCTCCTCTTCTTGACCAGGGAAGTGTGCCTTGGAGTTCTGACTGCGATCGACCAAAATCCCTGTTCATACCCCCAGATCAACCCCATCATGTACTGCTATTCTCACTCCTTCTCTATCATCCAGAAAAATTGCCGGCATAAAAACAAACACAAAAAGTAGAAGTTTTTTTTTCACAAAGCCGGGACCCGCAAGATTTAAAATATTTGTGGAATTTTGGCAAGTAAATGGATAAGATATAGAGAATTTCAAGAAGGTGAAGAGAGTGTTGAGATATGTGCGATCGTGAGCGGGTACCCGGCAGATATATGGGGCATGGTAGAGGAGACACATATACCCGATTTCCCTTTACCGAATACCCTTTCCTTTACTTCTGTCTGCCATACCAATATAATTAGTAAGGCCCTTGTCGCCAATCTTTTGTGGAAGCAAAGCCCCCAAGTTAATTCGGGATATGAGTTACCTCCACTCGTCTGGTCAGACTAGGGGTCATCAACATGTATTTCGCATCACGTACCTAGATAGAATCTGTCAGCAAAGGGTGGTGATGGTGAATTCTGGAAGGCAGACGCATTTAAGACCTTCCCATCCCTGAAAGGTGTTCACACATGCGAGGAGGATGCTATTTCTTTTACCCCTAGGCGAGTCCTCTTTTATTTTGGATTTTAGATTGCTCTAAAACTCCTCTTACGGGAGAGGGATGGACATTATATTGCCTGTTAGGGGACCCGTCCAAGATAATCTGATAGACAAGCTCTGTCTTACGAAGCAGGAAGCTCATTCAATATTGATTTCAATGTCCAGTTTGAAATGCCTCAATAATTATGAGGCATCACTAATCTGGCTGGTGATTCGAAGGGCTCTGTGGGTCTGCAGAAGTCTTTGTTTGGCGAGCTAGGAAAAATCTTCAAAGTGCGTTCGTTGTGATAAGGAGGTGGAACCCCTAGATCACACTTTCTATCATTTTGTGGTAGTAGTCCCATTTCGCAAGTTTTTTTGAATCTATAATGGTTCACATGCTGCGTGGAAAGGTTTTCGTCCTCGTGGCCAGTTTTGTCTATAGAAATATGGTACCGTCGTTGTCGAGGGATAATCACTAGGTGTTCTTTTACTTGGCAGGTGTTAGGAGAATCATGATATGGAGAATGCGTTAGAAGTAATACTATATGGACGAGAAATGAGTCTTTTCCAAATTAGCTTGTTCTTTAATCCTCAGCTCAAAGTCAAGATGAAACGGAAGGGCGGCGACCTCCCTCCATCAGGTGGGTAAGTCATGCGCATCTATCTCGAATAAGAGTACCGATTTAGAGTGGCACCTTGATGCCCGTTAGGTATTAGGATATTGTTCTAACTGGAATGAACATTGACAATCCAGTCGAAAATAAGGTTACTTCAGTTGCTATGTATTGTTTGCCTGATTGCTCTTTCCTCTTCCCGCTAATTATTAATGTTCTTGTTCCTAATTCTTCTACACACTGTGGCCTCTTGTGTCTTAGTGCTTTGCATGGAGTAATTCCGATTAATACACACACACACACACACACACACACATATATATATATATATATATATATATATATATATATATATATATATATATATATGATAGAAATTAAGAAGGATTTGAGATAATTAAGTAATTAATCGAGTTTAGAAGAAACCTCAACAGAATACAGAAAGCACCGGACGGCCGTTTCGTCCTATATCTGGGACTCATGAGCAGTGCACATTTACTACCGAGAATTGAAACCCGGACAGTTACAGTTACCTTGACAGACATTCGTCATACCAACTGTACTAACAAGACTCGGTGACGAAAAGGTAGCGAACTAGACTCGATATTGCGCCGCTCGTTCATATATTCCGTGGTGGAGCTCATCCAAGTTTCCTTTACCCATAGGACTGTACCTCCAAGAGCCACGACTACCATCACCAAGCCGCTCCATCCAGAGCATTAGAATCCGGTTCAAGTGAGGATATACAAATGATTGAAATTAATGAGGATTTGAGATAATTAAGTAATTCATCGAGTCTAGAAGAAACCTCAACAGAATGCAGAAAGCACTGGTAACTGTCCGTGTTTCAATTCACGGTAGTGGATGCGCACCGCTGATGAGTCAAAAATATATGGGAAATGGCCGTCCAGTGCTTTCTGCATTCTGTTGATGTTTCTTCTAGACTCGATGAATTACTGCTGTTCGACGGGTGAGAATCGAAAATGTAATAACCCGTCGAACTGCAGTTGAAATGCACTGAAGCCAAGTTGCATCTTTGTAGTGTGTAAAATGGTTTTGCCTATAAGATAAAATTATAATATATATATATATATATATATATATATATATATATATATATATATATATATTGATGCATGTTTCATTAAATAATATAGACAAGTTGTGTCTATTTATTTTAAGCAAGTTCCTTTCATATTGTCTGATAAGTTTAATAACATTATCATTGAAAGACGAATGGAAATCACCATATTGATACATGTTTAAATCCAATCTAAGCTTTCGGCTTACATAAGCCATTATCAAAGATGACAATTACATTTCAATATATCAACCAATACACGGATGAAACAATAATTTCAAAGCAACGACAAACTCGTGTATACAAGACGGGAAAGCAAAAATCGCATCGCAGCTCGTGACGTCTCACATTACCACGCGAGAGTGAAAACGAGAAGTATTAAGTATGGGAAGCCATGGTATAAACCAATAGTTCCAGTTATGATAGATATTTAAGAGGCATTTAAGAATATTTGTGGAGATTTCATAGTTTACTTTGCTCAGGTTAGTTTTCAACTGTTTTATGTCTATATCTTCGAGAATTTTGCGTTTTTCTTTAATGTTTTCATGTTTAAGTATAGTTGTGTTTTCAACGAGGATTTTCCGGAATTGTGTACGTGGCCAGGCATGTTGTTTTAAATGCCTAAAAATGTTAGAGTTATCATTCAAATGTAGAGTCAAGCGTCGTGAAAGCGAGTTTGTGGTGTGGCCAACATAAACATTATTTAATCTCCCAAAGGGCACTTGGATTTGTAAACTATGTTGGTTTTTTTGCAAATCACTAATGGTGAGGGATGAAGACTCGTTGCGAATAATTAAGTTGGATATACTAGATTTAGTGTAGTATATGACTAACCTATATTTTTTGCTAGGATCTGTTGTAGATATATTAGTATTTACTAATTTTTAGTATATTTTCATCTTGTTTATAATTAGCATGCATCGAATATATAGTACAGGTAATAAATCGGTTGGTATACAACCCAAGTGGATCCTAATAATATAAAATATTAAAATTTATCCAGAGATATACAGAGATTATAAAATACATTACACAGAAATCCTTATTCAACTCAAATGGTGGACTGTATTCAGTATCGGAAACAGAAATTTAAAATTTAATTTTAAAGATAACAGCATTTGAAAAAACGATAGAGTGTAAACCCATAACATAGCAGACAACGGAAACTGCCTGAGTGGTGTAAGGGGAGGTCCGGTATCGTCTGGCTTAAATGGAAAGAAGCTACACAAATTCAACCCAGATATTAACCTTGAAACCGCAAGTTATAAGTCAGATATAGTGAAACTAAAGGAGAGCCGGAAAAAAATTTATAAAACAAAATTATATTTGTCAATTATATAACAAAAAAAAATTTTTACCACTCAAAATTACCAAAATAGGCTTACAAATAAGATATAATAAGATTAGCAATCACTCGTTTTCAAATAGTTTATATTAAGAAAAATATATTAAAAACCGATTAAAAAATAATATATATATATATATATATATATATATATATATATATATATATATATATATGTATATATATATATATATATATGTATATATATATATATATATATATATATATATATATATATATATATGTGTGTGTGTGTGTGTGTGTGTGTGTGTGTGTGTGTGTGTGTGAAAATATATAGAAAATACGAAAGAACTCATTAGGTAAATAATCCAAAGTTCTTTAATATTTTTGTTATTATTTTAAAAAAAATAGTGCTTGATACAAAAGTAGAGCATAAATATAATTATTTATTTAAAAATATGATTCCAACACGCTACATAAGAGTTCTGATGTGTCAAAACAAGAGCCGAAAACCTCAATATAATTATTTGAATTAAATTGAATTAAAGTAAGCTCTGTTCCATCTTCAAGCAATTTTTTTTTTTTATGGAACTCTAGATAGTTACCGCCAAAACCGCTGGAAGAGGTTCTTTATTTTTTTCAATTCTTGGGTTCCACCCACCGACGATTGAAGCAGTCGGTGAACTAATAATGATGATCTAGGGCGAGCCCTTTTGTTTTATCTGTGGCGTTTATTGTGATGAATGCTTGAAATTTTATGAGACAGTTTATGTGATAATCTTGTTTGAGTTTTATATGATTATTTTGCCTTCGAAGTTAATGTGTTTTTCTGTTTCCGTTGGGACTTTTCTGTAAATATTTCTTCTGCGTTTTCTTTGAATAATTTTTTGTGTTGTAAAGGTTTTACCTTGTATATATTTCTAGTTTTATCGACGGAGACAAGTTTTTTTTTTTTTTTTTTCTTCTATTTTGTTTATGTCTGCCTTTAGCTTTCTTTGCTGTTCGACTCCGTCATGTTAGCTATCTCTTCTCAAAAATCATTCGTTTTGATGTATCGGCAATTTTTTTTTTTTTAAATTTAACGTATTTTTTCTCTCTGTTTTTAGACCGATGATTGTTATTTCCTTATTGATGAAAGTGATTTATGGAGCAATTGCCTAGGGGATAAAAACAATGACTTGTGAATTTGCTGACATAGTCGTTGAAAGTTCAATCCCTGGGTTGTATTTGTACTCAGTATAAAACAGTTAGCAGTAACGGAACAGTACTAAATAAAATAAAAACCAGACGAGATAACCCAAGACATGAACAGCGGAACGATAACAGTCTAGGTTTAAGAAAGGGTTCAGTTCAGAATTCCTTGTAGGTTACCGATATCGATATACATCTGAGGAAGGCCGGAGGGCACTACGGCCGAAACGTTGTGATAATAAAAGAAATGAGAATAATAGTCTAAAATATAAATAATTTGAGAACATAGCGTTTGCGTTGCTAAATAAAAAAATTAAAACGACCGAGAAGATATCTGTAGACATGAGTATTGACACGAGAAGTGTCTACCCCATAGATTGAATAAAGGGTTCAGTTCAGAATGCCCTGTATGTTAACCATATAGATATACACCTGAGGAAACTCGGAGGGCACAACGATCGTAACATTGTGAAAACAACAAAGAGGAAACAGTTTTAATATAAATAGTGTATATATTGATAACTTTTCATCCGAGAAATTCAAATAAAAACAATGAGTATGTTTTTTTAATCGAGATTACCTCGTTCAAAGTAGTAAAGCCACTAAGACACAAGGGGTTAATTAGTGAGGAAAAATTAGGAACAGAAACATTAATAATGAGCGGGAAGAAGAAAGAGTAATCAGGAGAACAGTAGCTCGCGATTGACATTGCATATTAACATGTGTAGATTAATGTTGGCTGGAAGGCATGGAACTGGAAGGGAGTTCCACAAGCGATAAAAGAAATTATTTGTGTAGAACTTACAATTACATCTTAGCCAAATCAAATACAAATGTGTGATATGTCGTCACCAGTTTTAATACAGTGCTTTAAGTCTAGTTACCATTGCGAAGAGCTCATCTCCAGCCCCGAATAATGCTGCAATTGTTGGTGCGATCCAGATCCTGATCCTGTATTTATCAAGTCCCCAGGTGAACCCTACTTCACCGATGTGGCATGTCACCACATTTAACGCAAACATCACCGTTACTTTGTCATATGTGTTGCCTTGTACCAGGAATGAGAAAATCAAATGAGTTCAAATTATCATTCACCACTGTCTATATTGGCACAATTCACTTGGTGGGTAACATTATACTGCACAAATAGTCCTAGGCGAGACGATAAACTAAATCTGGCAACAAGTTCTCTGACCGAGAGAATGGAGGTTTTGAATAGCGTGAAAACTCCTCTCAATTGAAAGGAAGAAAAATGGTTTGAAAAGAGTAAAAATTAATAAAATAAAAAAGCTAATGTGTATAATTAATACGTGATACCATACAGATGTGGAACATGGAGATTACAAAATTTATTTTAAGATGAACTAAAACAAATATCATTAGCGATAGCTGTGATGTGCATCACTTTTACGGATAGAAATTTTTCAAATGGATTTACTTTTTCTTCCGAAATTATTTCTGATTACTATTGAGTAATCGTGTTGATGTTGATATTCCTGTCTTTCATTTTCTGGGAAATGAATTCTGGGAATGGAACGTTCCGGCGTGGCCCATTTGGCTTCGCTGATTCGGCGTAGCAGATTAAACATAAGACATTTTTTGGCGGAGGGACGATTCGGCGTCAGTTTACTGCTTGCTATGAATGCATGATCGTTCAATCTGGAAATTTATTGGTGCCTTACGTGAAGTTCGGAAAGGAAGTGATGCATTTCTCGAAAAGTTAATCGCTGGATATCCACCCCAGAAAAATCTTAAAAAATATAGAAATGCTGATGAACGAATCAAAAAATTCATAATAGAAATTGAATCATTCGATCCTATTGAATTCCTGAAGGGTGTTGCTTATAATTACGAAATGAAGAAATAATTTCTAAGATTAAATAACTTTACTAAGTTTTTTTTTTTTTTTAATACTATATTTTCAATTTAAGTTTTTAATTTACATTAATCCATTAGTGTTTTAATAGGATTCTAAAATGAATAAAAGTCATATCGAAAGTTGGGTGTTTTCCATACTTTCATCTTTTTGGGGTAGTTAACGCCTAAACGGATGTGCCGAATAGTCCAATTATTTTTCTGACGCCGAATCAGCGACGTCGAATCAGCGACGCCGAACAGGCAACACCAAAACGTATCAAATTCGTTCATCCCTAACAGTCGAGATGGATAAAATTTACTAAAGAAAAATGTTCCTTCCAAAAGGGACCGAATAGATATCATTCTTTCCATCAGGGTTGACACTTCTATAGCCGAAGAATGCCGTTGCCAATTTAGCCACTAGTATAGGATATTTATTTGATAAAAAATAATTCAGATAAATGTTTGAGATAACATTTAATTTATGTGTGGGTACAACAAAGACTGACAACACAAGCCGAGTTCTTTTTTTTTAAAAAAAACTTTATTGACACACAAGAATTAACGAATTACAGAACTAAAGAGCATTCTATATCAAATGATGGCCAATATCATGTACGTAAATTATCAATGAAAATGAAATCTGCCTTTTTACAAATAAAATTATAATGCTGCAGAAGAAGGTCCTCGGGAAAGAAAACTACATAAAATGAAGAAGAGAGAAATACTTCTATGAACAGTTTCCAAAGAATGAGTACAATTTTCGAAGCAAAGTTCGTGGTTACAACGAAGAACAGAATAATCAAGCCAGCCGAAGATTTTTCTTTGACGTAGGAGCGACTTGATGTTACTTTCAATTCTCGTCTTGGGGTTGTAAAACTTCTTCTGTGTTGTTTTTTTCTTATTGGCCCGGAGCGACCTGGGTTGCTATAGCAGTCGTTCGCCGATTCAGAAATTTAAGTCCAATGCCTCATTAAATAACCTACATGTAGGCTCTAAATACAATTCTCGGATTTTCGAGGGAAACCCTTTTATTGGTTTTAGATGAAAATGAAACGCAGTTGTTTTCCTACAAATTAAAATGTAGTAGTTTTATTTTAATTTAAAAAGTAAGCAAGATCCCAACGCAGCGTCTGCTTTCTCTTTGAAAAGCAGACGATGGACGCTCAAGCAGCTTAAATTTCATATACGAGAGACGATCTGATAAAGCAAAACTCAATTAACTATTTAAGTAATCCACACATTTCGGTGAGACTTGTTCATATCTATATTTACTAAATTCATTTTCGTAGCAGAAACATAAACAGACACTCTTGTGCAAATTAATTTAAACAACCGTCTTTAGTTTCCTTTCTTACAACATACTGTCAGCTTTAGATACAGTGAAGTGACACTTTGTAACCGATTCCTATTTTTTTCCTCTGATTAAGTCATTTGCAGTGCCGTGCAGTAATATGAATCTACTTTTTGGGGTGTATGATAAAATTTGTTTGGCCTTGAAAAATATTACATCATCCGTGATTGTATCAGATTTTTATCACGCCCAGAAACTATTGACTTGACTGTCGATTAGTTGTCCAACGGCCATTGTTTTCCATGGACGTTATTCCAAGGAAGCGTAAGAAAACTGTAGCGCTGCCCAGACAAACTTGCATTCCTTACCAGTAACCAAATCTAAGTATTATCAACTAGCTGGGAATCTCTTCTGTTTAAATCCAATCAAGAATCCCTAGTCAATATGAAGGAACGACTTCGTGGAATGGAGATACGAAGATACGAAGATAGATAGATAGATAGATAGATAGATAGATAGATCGATCAAGCACACACATATATATATATATATATATACATATATATATATATATATATATATATATATATATATATATATAAAGAGAGAGAGAGAGAGAGATCTAGCCGATATAGATCTAGCCAATTTATATATATATATATATATATATATATATATATATATATATATATATATATATAGCTGGCAGATCCATAAAATGGAAATAAAAACGACATATTAGAATCAGAACGCTGCTGAATTTCTTGGACATTTTTCGTAATAATTCTCTGGATTTTCTCCTAAGAATTTTCTTGTAAGTATTCTTGTAAGAATTTCTTTTAAGAATTTCTTTGAATTTCTTTTAAGAATGAGAACTCTGTAGAATATAGAACTGACAGGCCATATCGAGAGCAAGAGATACAAGAAAAGACACTGGACTATCTCTTCGACGAATTTGTGTAAATGGATGGCGGAACAGGACGGTAGGTTTGGCAAAGAGAGAAACGTTGTTAAAGGTAAAAGGGGAGAGGAAGTTGTAGAGGACTATGGTCGCCAACAAAATGAAGAGAAATATCTAGGCAGTTTTGTATAATTCACTCTTTAAAAAAAACAGTTATCTATCAAACATCTGTAACCCCATGAATTAACTTTTGTAGTTAAGGTAGCAATATGTCAATATTCTTTACCGTTTAACGGGGAATATATTCAATTTGATTGATTCGTTTTCTAAGGGTAATCAATCATTTGCCGTATCTGTCTATATTTTTGACGTGGGGTATTATGTACACTATTTACATTATTCAGACTATTGTCTTCATCTCTGTCGCCATGTTTATTACAACGTTTCGGTCGTTGTACGCTCCGGCATTCTTCAAGATGTTGGAATCTTGAACTGACCCCTTTATTTCGCTCGCTGGTCTAGATTGTCCTAGTTATCAGTTATCTCCTGTTAATTCCCCTCTCCAATTTCTCAACTGCCTTAACCGGGTGTTGAACTCACACCCTTTGGGTCCTGTCAAACGATCTAATTAACGCTATTATCCACTGCGCCATGAGTCCTCAACGTTGTAATAAATATGGCGACAAAAATGAGGACAATAGTCCGAATAATGTAAATAGTCAACCCTTTGCAAGTCCGAAAATCTTGTTAGATTGTTAGTGATAAAAGTCATATGAATTAACGCATAGGGTAGAAGACGTGGAGTAATACCTTTCCCATGGTAGCCTTCATCGAATTATCGGTATTGTGCGTTCGGTCTTTGGTCTTGGAGACATCGCAAATATTGTCCAAGGGAATCCAATCAGAAGAGTGAAGAGACGATATATTGGGCGTCATTTTTTAATGTTATTTAACCCAAAAACAATTTTTGTATTGTAAGAAGTTTTTTGAGATAATAAAGATTGCCTGAGACTGATGTTACTATTTATCCCATAGTTGAAGAAGAAGAGGTAGATTTATACCTTTCCAAAGCGTATTTGCGCAAATAAATATAACGAACCCAACAGAAAATTGAACTCAGGTCTCTGATTAACAATTGCATTTCCTTATTTGTTTCATTCTCTGCACATAAAAGCTTACAGTATTTCCAACGGTGATTTATCGCAGTACTAACCAGGCTTGATGTTGCTTAACTACGGTGAAAAGAAAGATAACAGTGAGTGTAAAACAGGCGGAGATATATGTTTCTTGCATGTTTTCTGATAAATCATGATAGAAATTAGAACATTTTTGTATCAATGGTAAAACCATAATAGAATTTTTTGTCTTTTGTCTTATGGCATTGCGTGAGTAATTTTATTTGCGACAGTATATCGGGTCATAAGTTATACAATACTAGACCCGTTTTACTTGTTAAAAAAGTAAGAAACGAAGCAGTTTACATTTGAATTGCAAATATATATGACTGCAGGAATGTTATTCTGTGGAGAGACACAAATTTACCCAGGACATACTTATTGCAACCGCCCCTTTTATTGAATATTCATAATATTCATGAATTCGCGCCAGTTCCATAGTTTTAAAATGAGGGCATTCTCGTGAAAAAGGGCTTTAGTTGAATTATTTACTAAAATGTCTCCTGGGAATAAAGATTTCACCCAAAAAATAAATAATAATCTTCCATTTGAAAACTCAATAGAGTATTGCTACCATATCTGGCCTGATACTGCAAAATCCTTTTTTGCCTGTCTTGGTAGATGCCAAATGTGTCTACCAGGCATTATGGTGACATTGTACCGGTCCGCACGAATCGATTCTTAACATTATAGTAGGTTAGCGAATCGACTGTTAGATTATCTGAACATAATGTATATCTATAAAATAGAAGATGTCTGTGTGTGTCTGTATGTATGTATGCTGTTTATGCACGTCCATATTTCTCGACCGAATACGATGAAATTGCGCATACATTTTGCAAATTTAGCAATTTAGGTCGAGACCAACTTTTTTATCACCTGTCCACCTCTCCTCGGGTTTGGCAGAAAAAATCCATATAATTGAAGTTGGGTAGGGCTTTTCACAAAACTTAAGACAATGCTACACGTGAACAAAATTTTTAATGGATGAGCTGATGTTCTTTGCACATGATACAAAGCATAGCTCATGTTAAGGGGTTTATGTAGAGTGCTTGATAGTTTTCTTGCGACATTGGCTTCAAACAAAAAATTACAAAAACCTGTGAAAAAATCCGGTTTATCGTACCACAAAATAAAAAACTTGAATAACTTCCTCAATTTTTATCCGGTTTTCATCAAACATGTCGCAAAAATTTACCATCGTCCAAGAAATAAAATAGCCTATTTTAGACCTGCCCGCTTCCTCGCGTATAAAGAAAAAAAACACAAAAAACTATTCAAAATCCTGTTTTTGTGGCGATATCTCCAAGGCTTTTCATCCAATGCTTTCCAGATTTGCCATGGAAATTATATATGACACACAAATTGTCTTACGCGAATGTTTGGTTTATATTATTTGAGTTAAGAATACGAAATCTGCGACAAACTAGCTACCAAATCGGATTCTTCCTATTTAGCCAATAATTTCTTCATATGATTCCATCCTAAATTGGCATTCGAAGAACCTTTATTTGAGAAGGATTATTGAAGCATTAAGAGGGAAAAATTCCCAACGAATATTTACTAACTCCAGCTTTACAGTAAAAGTACGAAGAAGGAAAACGTTCATGTGTTTGTACTTGCAGTTGAATCAAGTTTTGATGGTTCATTCCTGTTTTTGTTTGATTTGTGAACAATGACATACTATTTGAAAGCGATTACAGCCACAGAAAATTTACTGAATATCTAAAACATTGAAACAATTTAACCCCGATCAACGACCGGGTAGCTCGGCTAGTTTAATACATTAATAGCCGAATATTTAGATAAAATGGTAGTTGTGTTAGGGTCGCTTAGTGGAACTCTAATTGATCCATGCCCCCTACTACAACAATAAACTACAGTCAGTGAGGAAGAAGAAGGATTAAGTAAAATAGAGACATAGATAACGGTAGGAGAGCAGGACAAATTAAGAAACTTTAACACAGATGATGAAACTAGAGTCAAAAAGAACCATACATCTTTATAGGTATATGACGAGAACAGAATTGCAATCTGGAAATACTTTAATAAATATGGCTTCTATTAAATTATCGAAATGGATTAATTCTTTTTGATACAATAAAGTGGTTGTTTCCATTCTTAGATTGAAAAGAAAATGAGCAGAATAGGTTCATAAAGATTACCTTCCCTTATAGAATCTTTTCCTCGAAATTTGTGATGCCATTATTGTGTGTATATATATATGAAATTAAATTAATCATTCTTTCGCCAGTGGTTTGACATTTATTGTATTGAAACATGATTGTACCTGAGTAGCGATATTTGTTTTAATATCCCAAAATAAATAATATTTAGCTTTACTCTGTATTGACCCCTTTTGAATTAAATGTTGCGTACCGTGGACTTATACTCCATTTGTTCTCATTTTACCTGAATATATATATATATATATATATTTGAAAGTGAATATTCAAGTCAACACTCAGAGGCGACAAGCTGTTTCATGCTGGCCGCAATCGTCAGGCCGCCCTGACGATTGCGTCTAGCATGAAACAGCCTGTCGCCTTCGAGTGTTCACTTTTATACATATATTAGCATCCGCTCTATCTCTGATATTGAGCATTTTATCCCATAATATAATACACCCTAAAACTATATTTATTCATATATATATATATATATAAGCTAGGTTTAAGTCAGTGATTACCAATCTCACCGCACTACCCTTTCGGTCTTGTGCCACAATCCTATTTTTTTTGTTTTTTTTTTGTTATTTTTATACAATAATGACTCAGCCCTGGTATGTGTTGTCTTGAAGTGACAACACTACGTTTGCTTCCCCGAACTTGCTCTTGTCTGTCAACTCGAATTCGTATTTTGTGAACTTTTTGCCATATTACTGTTACTTTGCTTTATTACACTTGATTTGCATTGCATACATTATTTTCCTGTTTTCTTTTTCTTATTATTGCAAACATTGTCAATTCTGTTTGTTAGACAATTCTGTCATTTATTTTCTCACTTAACTATTGTCATTCACGCTACAGATTATCAGAACAGGAATAGACTATGTTTGAACGATAAAGAATCGAAATAAGAACTCCAAGAAATAAATTGTTTAGTATTCATGAAAATCGAAAGATTACACGAAACAATCTTAGCAAGATTACAGTGAAATGAATGCAAACGCATTTGCTGAATAAATCCAATTTCTCCATGATCGAAATCTGTCTCTTATTAGAAGCTTCTGATGATGGCTGAAAAGCGTTGCAAATTATGAAAAAGCACTATTTATCACAAGAAAAACCACAAGTAATTTCCTTGTATTCCAAATTAAGCAAACAAGTGCCGAAACTATTCCAGATTATATTATTAGTGCTTAAAATGACGCAACTTTCTTAAAAGCGTCCGAGGAGGTGAATAGCGATAGTCTGCTAATGGTTTTAGTTCTGAAAGGCTTTCCGTTCGAATTTAAGATGTTTAAAAAGATATTTGTCTTTTTCGTTGCTGACATGTTCGGTCCATGGTATTCTCAGCATCCTTCTGTAGAACTACATTTCTGTTGCTTAAAGTCTCGTCTTCACTTCTAAGGGGATTGTTCAGCATTGTCTACCGTGTAGGGTGACATATTACGTAACAGTTCCGTACTATTTTCTTTGTTATAACGAAATTTCCCTGTTTGTTAATTCGCTGCTTATCTTTTGAAAGGCATGTTTCGAAATGTGCGGATTTCGCGGTCGCCCTTTCCATTCTCTGTTAAAAGAGGTCCTAGATATTTTAATTGCAGTATTTGTTTGATTTTGGTATTAGCTATTTATAAATTTGCATATTGGATTGTTACTTTCGCTAAAAAAAACATGCATTCTATCTTCTTGCAATTGTTTGATTGATGCCCTTTCTACTCGCTTTCCTCCCTTCTGTAGGAATTCTTTTAGATTCCTTTCTATGTCTGCTATCAACACTACAACACCTGCATGTATACATTTTATTAAGATTGCCGACGCCAATTACAATCTTAGTAAGACATCTAATTTTCTCAGAATCGCCCCACTTTGTAGCTTCAATGAGTCCGGCGAGAAGATACATCCTTATCTTTCACACTTTTCTGTTTTGTATATTCTCTTAACTCATTTTCTATCCATATACAGAAATATGCCAGAATGTGTATGCAAACTAGTTTCAGCATTATTGGAATATCCCCCACACATCAAATATCTTAAGATCACATAATTAATTTATACGTAGTGTTGGTCATTTTCTCGGCGTTCGATATAATGGCTGATTTGTTTATTCTAAAAGGCTCGGTTATTTTTCTATAGATTTCTACGACATTCTTCAGAGAAATGCAACCAGTCAGGAGTCCTTTTGTTGCTGAAGATTAAGAGTAATATGACGAGAAATGACTTGCATTTTCACACTCCCCTGCATATGCTTCGGCCGCAAAAACCTCCCTATATAACTACTGTCATGTAGGGAGGTAACAAACTATACTCGTCAAGGAAACAATTCTCAAACAGAGAGATACACTCGTGCGCGCACGTGTGTGTGTGTAGATAGATAGATAGATAGATAGATAGATAGATAGATAGATAGATATTAGGTTGGTGCAAAGATAATGTCGTTTTCTCACATATGTTACTATGTGAGAAAACGACATTATTTTGGCACCAAACTAGATAGATAGATAGATAGATAGATAGATAGATAGATAGATAGATAGATAGATATTAGGTTGGTGCAAAGATAATGTCGTTTTCTCACATATGTTACTATGTGAGAAAACGACATTATTTTTGCACCAAACTAGATAGATAGATAGATAGATAGATAGATAGATAGATAGAGTGAGAGAGATACTGAACATTCTGTGATAGATAGGTACATACATACATCCATATACCAAATTGTAGATTTATAGAGAGAGTTAGGTAAATAGAGAGAGGTGTAGAAACTGAGAGAGATACTGGACATACTTTGAGAGATTGATAGATAGACAATGAACATGATGTTTTATATATATATATATATATATATATATATATATATATATATATATATATATATATATATATATAGTGAGAGATAGAGAGAAAGAGAAAGAGAAAGATAGAGAGAGAGACATACAGACAGAGGTATTGATACTGAACGTTAACAGGTAGATAAATAATGGCTATGCTGTGATATATATATATATATATATATATATATATATATATATATATATGGAGAGAGAGAGAGGGGTGAGATAGATAGATAGATAGATAGATAGATAGATAGATAGATAGATAGATAGATAGATATGAGCTGAATGTGATAAAACTGACCAAAGTGAATAGAGCTAGGTAGATGTAGATAAAGGCATGTCTGTAATACTTACATCCATTCATCAATTCTCGCCAAACAAAAGCCCCCCACCCCGTTACCGGCCACCCGTCATCTTCCACCTTTTTTTTTTCGCTCGTTCTCATAAAACTTTCATGAGACATCGCCAACATAAATAAACACGCTTAACTTGGCCACTGTCGTTTTGAACGCTTCCGTTGCGCATTTTCCTAACATTTCTCTTAATCCAGCGCCGTGGTTACAGCACTGAATTTAAATTGAACAGAGTTGAGATTTTATCTCTCCTACCCCAAAGAGGATACATCAGCCAGAAAGGGTCTTTTATAAACTTCTTCAATGTTTTTACTTTATAACAAAATGTTCGCCCAAATTTCAGGAAAATTTACCATGGAAAAAGTTCATAGACTAACACCTAGTTTTACTCTGAATTGATCAACTTGTTTTACTTTTCTGGAAATAGAACGAATGCAGTTGATACGTGATACAGATGGCTGTTCAAGTATATTTTATTATGTTCAAAAACCGATGGTGCCAAACTGTGGTCTATACTGCAACTACATTCAGCTGACCATAGTTACAATTTCTTAGGGAGAGCCCATAATCTAGATTGACCAACAGTTTCAACAAGGACACTATGCTCAAACTTGGCTATGATGACTTGTTACTTTTTTTAAGCGTTTCATCACAAGCAAGGCGAGAAGCCACTAGCACGCAAGGGGTTAAAGACAATTGGAGTTAGACTAAATAGGAGTGATAGAGCAAAGAATGAAGAGAAAGATAGGAGATAGATCAGGGCATCTGGAGACGTCGATTGATATTACATTTCAATAGTTGGAGATTATAGCTGTCAGAAAAACAGGAAAAGGGGAGGGAGTTCCACAGGCGAGAGGTCCGAGATATGAAGCTATTGGAGTAGTCGAGACGGCTACATTTAACAGTTTCGACAGTGAAAGGGTGAGAGCAAGATGCCGGCCTAAATTCATGAAGTTTGGGAACCAGCGAAAGCAGCTCCTTTGAACAGTTAACATGAAAGTATTTGCTAAAAAGACAGAGGGAGGCGACGGCACGTCTGTGAGAGAGCGACTGCAGACGAGATGCCAGATCAGGGCCAATTACATTGCATATCCGTCTCTGGATCTTATCAAGAACCTTGAGACAAACATAGGGGGCACTAGACCATATATGGCAGCAATACCCCATGCAAGGGCGAATGGTTGATTTGTAGATTTGAAGGATCGACTGTAGCAAGAAAAATTTCCGGCTTCTGAATAGTTCCGACTCAATTTAACAACCTTCCCACAGGGCAAGATGTGTCACAAAGCCAGATTTAATGTGTAGCGTTCCGAGAAAAATTGCCCGTAGACCTCATATACACGCGGTTGAGATTGTCTACTTCCCCAAACGTGATTTTGCCCTTCGGCATAGCCTCGTCTAGGTACTTTCCGCCCGGAGGCAGAGTTCAACAAGAGAGGAAGAGAAAGTTCCCTCTACGAAATTTCGCTAACCAATCTTACATCAATTCATCGTATGCTTTTTAAGAATCTTCTATCACTAACACACACCATGTTTGCATCTCCAGGACGACAACATCAAGAAATCACATCCTTGATAAAGAGATCGCGGTGACATTTTTATTTTAAACAAAAAACATTTTTATTTTAAACAAAAATGATGAAATTAGAATTAATATAAGATTCTACTGGACATAAAATGGGGGCTCGGTTTTTTATTGTCATTAATTAGTAAATTAATCCCCCTTTTCAATTATCACATAAAAACTGATGAAATTTAATTACGATTAATATAAGTTTCTACTGGACATAAAAAGAGGATCGGTTTTCTATTGTAAAGTAGAAATACCTTAGAAATTACCCTATCGCATCGTTAAATATTTGAGCTTAACAACTTTAACAAAATATTGCAATAACAAACATAAATATGAATGCTGGTCTATATTTTAAGAAGTAAGGGGATACAAATAAAAAAAGATTTGAAATTAATTACTTTTTCCATTTCATGGAAATAGACGTCAAAATCTTCTATTAGGTTGGTGCAAAAATAATGGCGTAATAATGTCGGTTTTTGACGTATTTTTTAACGTCAGAAAACGACATAATTACGTCATTATTTTTGCACCAACCTAATATCTTTCTTTTTCTTTCCTTTCCTTTTCTTTATTTTTCTTTTTCTTTCTGTCTTTTCATTAATCACTGAACCCAAGTTGCGCTTCTGATACGCGTTTTTTTTTTTTTTTATCAAAACGGAGTAGACCATTATTTATGAGGTGATGGCAGAAGAAGTTAAACGCTTCTACTGGACATAAAATAGGTGGTTCCGTTTTCTATTGTAATTTTTTTTTCAATGTTATTGTTCTTTCAATATTGATTAAGGCTTTTTTTCCTAAACTTTTCTTTCAAGGAGGGAGGAACGATAACATCTTGATTATGACATCATTTTCACTTCGAGTTACACGCGCTATCCATTTTAGTTGTTGCTGATGCTGAAATTCCTACATTAAGGCTGTTTATATTATTTGGTAGAGTCCGTTTAGATTCTGTAGCACAAGTCCAGAATGACTGTCCTCATTAAGACCTATATGTTTCATGCTCTGAAACGCAATTTAAAGGATCGATCTTTAAAAAAAAAGCAGCTGTATATATCTGACAGTTTAAATATTCCTGAACAAGTGTGGCCCCATGCAGGGCTTCCAGATGAAGGCCTCGATCTGGCGAGAAATCTTTATGAATTTCTCAAAAAATCTTCTTTTCAAGACTTGTTCTCCTTCCATATTTGTCAATAGAGTCATTTTCTAATAAAATGTAATGGTATAATTTTGTTTTATTAGTATGAGTCAAATTAGTCTATTATTCATCATTACTTTTTACATTCATATAATGAATATAAAATTTGTTTAGTTTGGGAAGGAAGGGATTGATTTGGAGAGAAGAAAGACGGTTACAACATAATTATCCAGACACCCAACGGGCAATTAAAATCTGTCTTATTAACTCTGCCTAAAACATTGGTTTTAATGAGCAATTTAAATGCGAAAAAAGTAATGCATTATTTAAAACTAATTACGATTGTTTCAAGAAATGTGATAGGCAATAAAAAAGAAACTCATCGTTATATCCCATATTATACAGCCATATTCCCAAATCTATTTTCGAATATGCAAAAGAAAACTATGGAGAAAATAAAGCAAAAGTTTATTATTTCAGCCTCTTGACATAACAAACTAAATATTTATGTAACACGCGATCGAATCGATGTTACTTGAATCTCCTTGCAGACCCCATAAACATTCCAAATGTAAGAGAGAATACACTATTTACATTATTCGGACTATTCTCCTCATTTTTGTCACCATATTATGTACACCATTTACATTATTCGCACTATTGTCCTCATCTTTGTTGGCATTTTTTGTTACAACATTTCGGCCATTCAGTATCTGTCTATATTTCAGAGATCAGGTATTATGTACACTATTAACATTATTCGGACTATTTTCCTCATCTTTTTCAATATATTTATTACACCGTTTCGGCCCTTCACTATCTGTCTATATTTCTGAGATGAGGTATTATGTACACTATTTACATTATTCTGACCATTCCCCTCATCTTTGTCACCATATTTATTACAACGTTTCGGCCCTTCAGTATTTGTGTATATTTCTGAGATGAGGTATTATGTACACTATTTATATTATTCGGACTATTGTCTTCATATCTGTCGCCATATTTATTACAACGTTTCGGCCCTGCAGTATCTGTCTATATTTCTGAGATGAGGTATTATGTACACTATTTACATTATTCGCACTATTGTCCTCATCTTTGTTGCCATATTTATTACAACGTTTCGGCCCTTCAGTATCTGTGTATATTACTGAGATGAGGTATTATGTACACTATTTACATTATTCGGACTACTGTCTTCATATCTGTCGCCATATTTATTACAATGTTTCGGCCCTGCAGTATCTGTCTATATTTCTGAGATGAGGTATTATGTACACTATTTACATTATTCGCACTATTGTCCTCATCTTTGTTGCCATATTTATCGCAATGTTTCTGTCCTTCAATATCTGTCTACATTTCCGAGATGAGGTATTATTTGCACTATTTCTATTATTGGGACTATTGTCCTCATTTTTTCGCCATATTTATTACAACGTTTCGGCCGTTGTACGCTCCGGCCTTCCTCAGGTGGTTGTATTGTCGAACTGATCCATTTATTTCGCTCATTGGGGTAGACTGTTCTAGCTGCACGTGCCACAGATCAACAATATGCAACAGAAATTAACAGTAAGATGGCAAAAACTTCACAAACTAAGAATGGACGTCGACACACAAAATCAAGTTCGGGCAAGCCAATGTGGCGTTCTGACTTCTACACAAGTTATATCGGGACTGGGTCATGTCAAAGTGCAAACCGGCCTAATTTATTGGCTAAGAAAAAAAATTACAGCACGAATTTTTTTTTCCTTTGCCAATAAAACACAGAGGGGTAAGTGTCCTACGGTCATTTGTCAGTAATATTGAAATCAACACTATAATCCAAACGTTAAAAAAAATAAGATGGTGTCTTTTAACGATTTCGTTGAATGGAATGAGTGATATGAATGAAATAGGCGGGTGAAAATTATGAGAATATAACAACTGACCCAAGATTATGAAAGGTTTATGAGTTCTCAGGGAAGCATCATCGCGGGAGCCTGCTCCACTAAGTAAAGATTCTCTGTAAATTTCTGTCTTAAAATTATTGCATATTAAATATTTGAACCACTGCTATATGATAGATAATATATTTGGAATTTATAAAATACTTATTAAATATAGGTTGTGCGGATACTCTCAATTGTGATGCACACACTTCGTTCATCGTTGTTTTATTGCATGGATCCCATGAGTGAAAAGCTTTAATAATGTTGGTTAAAAAAGTCATCAACAGCAGATAAGACGTCATCATCACTACGATAATGGTTGCCAGTCAAGTGTTATTTTTTTTTCTCTCATTTTAGGGAAGAGATGATAAGTGATATGGGGTCAAAGTTAGAAGAATATTGAAGGTGATCAACCAGTTCAAAGCTACAAAAGCCATTGAAAACAAGGGCTTGTTTGCTGGAGAATGTTCTGATGAAACAAGACATCTTCGTTAGTTTTCCTGATCGTTTGATCTTAATAGCCTTTCCTCACATAGTACTCTCCATTGATGGTTTCGCTCTTTTCAGCCAATAAACACAATGCCTTTTGCATCCTAAAAAAACCCAACTAAGGCTATCATTTTCCTTAAAGATGAAACAAACTTGTCCTCCTTTGAAGATTGTGAGGAGAGCTGTTTCCACTGCATGGATTGTCTCTTAGGCTCTGGCTCAAAGTGATCAACCCACAATCATCCTGGATTAAGAAACATCCAAGCAAAGCTGGATTTGTTTCAAACAATGTCAGATTTTCTCGTGATTTGATCAGCATGGCGAGCTTTTGATCAGGTGCCAGAAAATGTGGCGCTCTATGTGGATTACAGATGGTCATCCCACCAAATTCATTGCGCATAATAAAAATATTCACACCCGATATACTAATGGCATTGGCTATTTGATTTAGAGTCAATTACCTTTCATCCATCATCATTAGACGAACACGATCACTGTTTTCCCCCTCCTTGGTAATTTCAGGATGTCCAGACCATACCTGGGGTCATCTTCAAGATCCTCCCTTCCCGTCCTAACACCAGCTGCCCCTATTTGAACTGTTAATAAAGATACAGCTTCATGCCCTGATGCAGGCAACCATGTCAGCATAAATGTTCTGCGGGACTAAAATCTACGGGTATTTGATAACAATATGGTGCCAAAATTTGGACCATTTTCAGGAGAAGTTTCTACAAATTACTTTCGAAATCTTCTTTCAACATTCCGATGGAAAGAAAGAATACACTTCTTTATAAGAAATGTTGAAACTAATTCATGCAAGATTTCACAGCTCTAGCATCACACCTTCATAGTCAGCATATGAATTATTCCCCCCACCCTCGCATGTTGCATTTGCCGGGAAAAGATTTAAGAGGGGGACGCTGAATGAGAAAACTCGGATTGTGTTGTAACCTAGAAAGGGTTACTGAATGAGGAATAAATAAAATGGAGGTTGGAAATGAAATGGTAATCTTTATAACATCAACAAAATAAAATACTCGCTAGCGGCGTGAAGTAGGTAAACCACTCCTAGTGGTGGCCTGCTTATACAGCATATTACCCCCACTTACAATAGTATCCAACGTATTTATGTGGATTGGGACATACGCTTTAGTGTTCATAGATACGGTATATAACAGATATGAAGAAAAATAGATAGATATGAAAAGACTGAGAGATAGATAGTGTCGTAACGTAGAAGGGTTACTGAATGAGGAATAGCCAAAACAGAGGTTGGAAATGAAATGGTAATCTTTATAACATCAACAAAATAAAATACTCGCCAGCGGCGTGAAATAGGTAAACCACTGCTAGTCGTGGAGTACTTAAAGATCATGTTGCCTCCACTTACAATAGTGTCCAACGTATTTACGTGGATTGGAATATACGCTTTAGTGTTCATAGGTACGATATATAACAGACTGGAACCTAATCTTTTTTCTGGATGTGTGTAAATGTCAATTTTCCGTATCTTAAAGTGGAAACCCATTTAATTTAGCTAAAGTCCTATCGCCCCCCAGAAGAGTAAGCGTACCAATTGCTTAGAGAAAACGCAAAGTCAGTAATATGTGTCAGATGAATTCTTGGTAGGGTCTCCTCTTTGGGAACTGAGTAAAATAATGCTGATAAGGATTAAAACCCCCAAATACATGTGCATAATGAGTTGACTGTTTATTCAGTCACCATCCAAAGAGGTCTGAGAGTGACCACTTCCAATCTATTGCTGATTAATTCCATTTTATTTCTGGAATTGGTTCTTTGGAATTTAATTATTTAATATGTTTTGCTACAGAAGGATGCTGAGATTATCATGGAATGAACGCGTGAGAACCAACAAGGTTTTAGCGAAAATGCAAACAAAGAGGAAAACAGCGCATAACATACTTGATGAGCCTCGGAGGCCGAAACAGGGATTACGAGAAATAACAAGAAAACAAAAATTATGATATACAAAGGATAGGAAATTGTGGAGAGACATGATCACCTACGTCCTGAGGGGATACAGCACATAAAGAAGAAAAATGGAATTACATTTCTCAGCGCAATTTATGATTATTTTCTACGAGTTCTTCGTTAAATCGCGAGCATATTTTTTTTAAATTTCTTATATAAGAATCTCCGATGGATTATAATCATATGTAAGCATAAATTTTGGCTTACTGCCTTTTCTTGTTTAAACAAAGATACCTGTAAGATCGCCGAAGTTAAGCAACGTTAAAGCTGGTCGTTACCTAGATGGGTGACGGCTTGGAAATAATAGGTGTTGTAACCTTAAAATAATTTACAAAAGATTGGGAAGCTGTAAAATAAGGAAAAAATTAGTGAATTATACATAAATTTCTTTCTGAACCATTCCTATAACTTCCGACACATATATACAAAAACCTACATATTAAATCAAAATAAATATAAAAATGGTTCTTGATAATGGCTAAAAGAATAGCCGAAAGCGCTTGGGTATGCGGAACTGTTTAAGTTATTGTAATGTACTTGTCATCTCTGGTAATGGCTTATGTAAACCGAAAGCTTAGATAGGATTAAAAAACATATATCAATATGGTGATTTTCTTTCATCTTTCAACGATAATGTTATTAAGATTATCAGACGACATGAAAGGAATTTGCTTTTAAAGTAAACATACGAAACTTGTCTAACCGAGCGTTCGATGACATTACAATATATATATATATATATATATATATATATATATATATATATATATTGTGTGTGTGTATTTAGGCAGCAATTTCCATTGGTGCATGTTTCATTAAATAATATAGACAAGATTTGTCTATTTATTTTAAGTAAGTTCTTTCCATATTGTCTAATAAGCTTAATAACATTATCATTGAAAGACAAAAGGAAATCACCATATTGATACATGTTTTAATCCAATCTAAGCTTTCGGCTTACATAAGCCATTATCAAAGATGACAATTACATTTCAATATATTAAACAATACACGGACAAAACAATAATGATAGTCTGTTTTTGTGGCATGAAATATTTCAAAGCAACGACAAACTGGTGTATACGAGATGCGGAAGTGAAAATCGCATCGCTGCTCGTGACGTCACACTTGACCACGCGAGAGTGAAAACGAGAAGTATTAAGTATGAGATGCCGTTGGTATAAACCATTGGCTTCTCTTATCAATTATAGACATTTACGAATATTTGTGGAGCTTTCGTAGTTTATTTTGTTCAGGTTACGTTTCAACTGCTTTATGTATATAGCTTCAAGAATTGTTAGTTTTTGTTTATTGTTTTCATGTTTAAGTATAGCTGTGTTTTCAACGAGCATTTTCCCGAATTGTGTACGTAGCCAGGCATGTTGTTTTAAATGGCAAAAAATCTTAGAGTTATACTTCAAATGTAGACTCAAGTGTCGTGAAAGCGACTTTGTGCTGTGACCAACAGAGCTACAGCATTAATACAAATTTTATAATTAAATTTGTCCCATATATATTTCTAAAGAATTAAAGTATTTATTTTTAATCTGATATATTTATTAATTCAAACATTATTATAGTGAATACTCAAATAAACGCCCCATTTTTATTTATTTATTTATTTATTGTAAACAATGCGTATTACGTCGAACGGCCTGCGCATTCGCGAAATCTCATTATAGAAAAGATGTTCTCCGGCAGGGATTTCAGCCGAGAGTAAAGCACAAAGCAGATCGAACGCTGAACGCCGGATCGATCCTTGCCAAAGAGGATATTTTCTTTTTTATAAGATTTTCCTGAATGCACAGGCTGATAGCTCTAATACACATTGGAAATCTAGGAATTAAACTTCAAAGTTCGTTATCGCATATAATGTCACGAAACGTGTATATTGTTTCATTGCGCACATTGATGTCACGCAGATACTATTTCATTCTAAAACAAGCAATTGAAATTAACCATATGAATTAATTAAGAACAAAGAAAGACAAATGAAATAATTGTAAGTCATAATTAATAGCATATTTAAAACAATCAAATAATAAAATTAGCTAAGAACTTGAAAATGTTAGCGTCAACAGAGTAACGCGACGCTAACTTAATTAAACATCACGATTTATAAAGTTTAATTTTTATTTTATTTACAGTATCAAAGTCATGAAATGGCAGAAGGAATAGCAATTTAGCGTAGAAACATTAAAAAAAAAACATTTTCGCCAAGATCTTATCGTTCTTCATAGACAAGTCACAACACTAGAACAAACTAAGCCGAACAACGAGTGCGTTTGCATGCTACTCACAGACGATTTTATTCTTTAAATCAAATACAGATTGCATGAAGATTGTTCACGAATAAAGATTCAAAAGATGCTGGAAGAATGGTCAGTTGCTGCCATTTTCTATCTCTGATAAAATCCAAATAAAAATCAAGAATATTATTGGTCCTGGCCTACTGTCTCGGCTTCAGTCTCTTTCCCATCAGCCGTAAGGATACCTCTTTGAGTCTTTTTCTATAAATACTTTCATGGTAATTGTTCGAATGAGCTCTTCGCCATGTACATATGGGGATAGTTAGGATTTTCATAGAGACAATGAGGCATTATGGTGGCTGTAGTAAGAAAAGCAAGTAATAATGTGTTGTTTTGGTATAAAGATTATTGTTGTATGTATGGGTCAGTGTTTGTGGCTAGCTAAGTTTAAATTTAAGACAGAAGAAGTCCGTCTTTTTCCGCATTCCCCATTTTTGGCCTTGTGTCACATTTTCTGTATTGTAGCGGAAATAAATATCGCCCTTCGACATGGAACACAGAAATTATGAATTTAAGTGCTGGATTGGCACCGAGATCTCATTGATTTACAGTTGAGCTGGCTAGTTGTAACCGTATGTTCTATGCTGAAAGTTTCTTCTCTGACACTTCTTGCACATTGAACTCCCCTCCCCGGCTCCATGCTTTTCAGCCGTTTTTAATCTCCTTAAATTTAAATGCAATCGGTGTCTACTGTCCTGATTACGCTTTCTTCTTCACGATTGTTATTAATGCTTCTGTTCCTAATTATTCCACACCCAGTAACCCATTGTCTTAGTGGCTTTACTACCTTGCATGGGGTGATACCGATAAAAAAAGAATAAAGCTTTACAAGGTCAGTTCAAGAATGGAATGCTGCAGTTATAGATGGCATCATCATCCTGCGTCAAGGAATTTAACGGACACGAGTACCATTGGTCATTCTAAGACCCTATCCCTTATATCCCCCATATATATATATATATATATATATATAAGAAGAAAAATATTTGGAAAAAACAAACAAAAATCCTTAAATGCAATTATGTTGTTTTAATATGAATGAAATGTCAACGTCTGACGTTTCGGTTTAATAAACCTTCTTCAAAACAATATTCATTAAAATACAATTAACATAATCAATTCGACATGACAAAGACGATGGACATAAAAACAAGACTTATCCAAAACAGATAACTGAAAATTTTGAAAATTTGTTTGTTTTTTCCAAATATTTTTCTTCATTCTGTCGGATTTATATCCATTTATATTTGCTTTTATATATGATTTCTGAATTAATTCATTGATATATATAGCCATGTTATATATAATTTTGAAGAGCGTTTTTCGCTCTATTTAATCGTGTTATTCGTTACCGTTCTCAATCTCTTCATTCATTTTTTTGCAGGCTTTTCAATAGCATGGACAAAATTCAAATCCGCACGATTTTCTTGTTCCAGTTCATACTAGGCCGAAAAGCTACCGAGACAGCTCGTGATATCAATGATGCGTTTGGCCCAGGAACCACTAACGAACGTGTGGCACAACGGTGGTTCAAGAAATTTCGCAATGGTGGCGAGAGACTCGAAGATGAAGACGTTCGCGGCCGGCCGACTGCGGTTGATAACGAACATTTGAAAGGCTTAATTGAAGCCGATCCTCGCAAAACCACACGAGAAGTTGCTGTTGAACTCGAGATCGACCACTCAACAGTCGTTCGCCATTTAAAGCAAATAGGGAAGTGAAAAAACGACATTATTTTTGTACCAACCTAGTATATTGGCTGAGATGATTCTTGTTCTTCGGTAAATAGAGGAAATTTTAAAATAAAAGAAACGTACACCAGTTTATGTAAGATGCTGGCATCGCTTGGCAAACAAAGAATTCTGGCGGCGGGGGAGTGTCTGTTAGAGGTTAGTCGATCGCCCACATGCGAAATTTTAGGTGCACCTGCTGGGGATGGCATGGCTTATGCAAATATCTCCAGCTTTATACTTTGCTACTAGTTATTATTCCAACTATGCCGTTTTATTTGGGAGTTTACCTGCAATAACCTGTCGCCACAAAGATGCACAGGTATTCTTAAAGATAAAAAAATGTTAATTCTTGGTAATAGATTTTCTTGTGTCACCAGATCCGTTGTTTAGAGACCAGTTCACCTAACTAAATGCCATTTGTTATACGGTAGATACCAAAAAAGTGTAAATATCCTGACCAGTGCAGGTAAACATTTTGCACAAATGACTGCGATGTATATAAATAAAATCAAAACTGTCTTCACCCGTAAGCAGACATAAACACGACATAATATATATATATATATATATATATATATATATATATATATATATATATATATATATATATATAGTTAGTTAGTTAGTTAGTTAGTTTATTAAAAACTATGTAATTCGTATGGGTAAACCTTAGGAGGATAAAATCCAGAGAGCTCAATGTAAATCTAGAGCAAATAATTTAAATAAAAATAGATCACTTTAAGGTTCCATGTAATAAATTATTTCACCACAGCCCTTTTAAAAGGACTGCAGATCGTCAGACTTTACTTTCAAACAAAAAATGAAAAGAAAAGATCAATGTCTGCTAACTCACTCATGTCTGCTAATGGGCATATTTTTGGCCGAGCCCACGGGCTCGGAATGCCCACGTTAAAAAGGCCTTGTGCCACATGACACCCTCGTGGGCGGGGGGGGGGGGGTGACTGAATATCCTCATGTCTGCTAACTCACTCATGTCTTTTCTCTCCCCACTCACTTCCTCACTTCGTTAATTTACATATGTTTAATACGGCCTGTCAAAATTGTGTAAATTTTCTTTTCATTTTTTGTTTGTAAGTAAAGTCTGGTGACCCGCAGTCCTTTAAAAGGGCTGTGGTGAAATAATTTATGACATGGAACCTTGAAGTGGTCTGTTTTTATTTAAATTATATATATATATATATATATATATATATATATATATATATATATATATATATATTGTTATATTCCGTGCAAATAGGAATATATACTTGCAAAACAAGGTGGATTAAATAAATAAAGGTTTATTGTAAAAAAAAAACAGTCCAATAAAATAAAAGTAAAAGTTATGCATAAGGTCGTTGCAAATCGATCCAGTAGTTGCACCTACTAATGGAAGGTCGCTAGTTCTCGCGTATGTCTGAGTCGTACTCAACAGACCCCAGCTAGTACTATTTACCAACCTCCCCACTGAGTAGGATGTGGCACAAGGCCGAATTCAATCTGGATCATCCAAGCCCGTAGGCTCCGCTAAAAAAATCCCCATAGAATCCGAAACGGGTTCGGGTCTGTCTACCACGCCGGAGGAGACTCTGCCCTTCGGCATAGCCTCGTCCGGGTTACTCTCTGCCCGAGAACAGAGAGATTGACTACAGCTAGGAGCTGAGTAACAGATACCAGTTAGTCGATATTTACCTGCCTCCCCACGAGGTAGGATGTTGCACAAGGCCGATTTTAATGTTGGGTAATCCGAGACCGTAGAGTACGGTAGCTGTCTTTCGATATAGCCACGTCTGGGAAAAGATCCCAGCTAGAATATCTAGCAACTGCTCCACGCGATCACATGTGGCTCAAAACCAAATTTTATGTGGGTTTCCCGAGACCGTAGGCTCAGCCTAAAACTCCCCATAGAACCCGCATGAGCGGGATCGAGTCTGCTTACCTCCCCGAACAAGACTCTGTCCTTTGGCATAGCCACGCCCGGGTTCCTCTCTGCCCGAAAGTAGAGACTTCGACTATAGAGTTGAAACGATTTCAGCTAGTATATTTGCCAACCACACCACGCGGTCGATTGTGGCACGAGGCTGAATTTAAAGTGGAATATCCGAGTCCATAAGGTCGGGCAAAAATTCACCGTAGACACCGTAAAAAACGCCTAGTATATCTAACAACCCCCCCACACACACGTGGGTTGTATGTGACACAAGGCCGAGTTTAACGTGGGTTCTCCAAGCCCGTAGGCTCGGCCAAAATTATTCCCTTTCGAACCCATATAAACGGGTTCAGCGTCAGTCTACCTCCCCGAGCGAGAATGTGCTCTTCGGCGGAGCCTCGTCCGGAAGGCAAAGAGTTCGACCGTTTATACCGAAAAAGATTTCGGCCAGCATATCTAACCCGCCCCACGATAGTCGTATGTGGCACAAGACCGAGACTCTGCCCTTTGGCGGAGCCTCGTCCGCGCAGAGTCGAAGGCAGAGAGATCGAATATTTAATCGAAAAAAGATTTCGGCTAGAATATTTAGCTACCCACCCACGACCACGAGGATTGAATGTAGCACAAGGCCGGGTTTAACGTGGATTCTCCGAAATCCCAAAAAATGCCAGTAGAAACCGCATAAACGGGATAGGGTTAGTCAACCTCCCCGAACGAGGCTATGCCGAAGGGCAGAGCCTCGTCCGGGTCCCTCTTTGCTCAGAGGCAGAGAGTTCGACCGTCTAGCCGACAAAGATTCCGGCTAGTATATTTAGCCACCGCCCCCACGAGGGTTTCATGTGGTGCAAGGCCGGGCTTATCGTGGGTTTTCCGAATCCGTAGGCACGGCCAAAAATATTCCCTTTCGAAACCGTTTAAATGGGTTTAGGGTCAGTCTACCTCCCCGAACGAGACTCTGCTCTTCGACGGAGCCTCGCCCGGGTTCCTCTCTGCCCGAAGGCAGAGAGTTCGACCGTCTAGCCGAAAAAAATTTCGGATAGGCTCTGTAGTCCGTTGACTAACGGATAGTTATAGGTAGTAATTTCCTATAGTGTATTCCCTCATGGGGGTGAGAGCTTATTCCATTACATCATGTAACAATTATTCACAGATTGTGAAAAGATACGGATGGTCCAATATGCAAGTATATCCAAACAAATTGGTATCCGGGGAAAGAATTGAAAAAAAGGAAGAACTATAAATATCCGATCAGGACGAGGCATATATATATATATATATATATATATATATATATATATATATATATATATATATATATATTAAAGAAAAACAGACCACTTTAAGGTACCATTATAATAATTTATTTCACCAGAGCCCTTTTAAAGGACGCCGGATCATCAGATAGCACTTCCAAAAATGAAACGAAAAATGAAATGAAAATTGATGGGTAGTGTAAGTTTTTTGTAATTTAACAGAGTGTGTAAAAGGAGTAGTTAAAGAGACATGCTAGAGATTAGGGAGGGATTAATTTCATATCTCTCTCAAGCATACTTTGTATTGGGGGAGGAGGAGTGACCAGACCATGATCTATTTAGACGGTTAACGGATGTGATATATTGAAATGGGAGGGGAGAAGGGAGAAAAGAAAAAGGAAAAGAAAGAAGAGGGAGAGGGAAGTAAAGAGAAAGAGGCTATAATTGGGTTTTAGCAATTTATGTAAATAATAAATTTTAATGGCTGATAGTAATTTAGATGTCTAAAAAACAAACCCCAAGAAATTAATTTGATGCTTGCAAGCGATTTAAATATTTAACTTTATTACAAACTTATTTAGGGATTTAATATGAGTTGAATACTATATTTATTAATTCATTTATAGAGAACATATTAAAAAAAATTAAATTACAACAGTTTGTTTCCCCGACCAATAGTATTTTTTTAATATTGTAAAAGACAGGTTCGGTAACATCTTTATCAGTTTGAATCTAATTTATGAATGTAATTTGTAATTATTTTTATATGGGTAATCTTTCTTACTTAGTAAGTATCCATTGATATATATATATATATATATATATATATATATATATATATATATATATATATATATATATATATATATATATATTATTTACGAAAGACTTTTGTCTAATTCCAGCGTTCTGTATCGAACCATTTCCCCCATTATTTATAAATTATACTTATAAATGTTTCATTAATTATTAAATCGAATGTCTGTAGAGATACGGATGTTATATATATATATATATATATATATATATATATATATATATATTGTGCGAAAGGTTTTTCCTCTTCAGCTTAAAATCTGGCACTGTTCAAAATATGTTGAGGATAGTTTTTTCCCTTGTGTCCGTTTATCTGAGTCTGCACATACACACACAGACATAAAAAGTATATTTTGTCTTATAACACACACACACACATATACATATTAATTATTATATTTTTTTAATATCGACGAAAATAATTTACTCACTACAAAGACGCAACTTCGTTTAGGTAGATTTAGCTGCACCTCAATTGATGAGAACGAAAATGGCTATACCATTTATAACCATTTTGTTTCTCACCAGTCGAGGTGCAACTAAATGCACCAAAACGAAGTTGCATGATTATAGTGAGCAATTTGTTTCTGTCTATATGAAACAATTATAATAAATAATTATTCCTCTACTATCGGTATTGAGCCCTCTTTTGAATTAATGCTGTGAACGTTGAAATTTATATATTATTTTCGTTCTCATTACATTCGGACATATATATATATATTCTTTCATTAATTCCAGCGTTCTCGTGTTTGATCGAACCACTTTCAACATTAATTATAAATCATAATTTCTCCTTAATTATTAAAGCAAATGTCCATGAAGATGTAGGTGTTATAATTAACATGCGTAAGGTTTTTCCTCTTCAAAGATATTCTTTTATAAAAATTAATCAACTTAAAAACTTATTGACAATAATTTTCCAAGCTATATTGTTAATGGAGAAATTTAATTAAATTCAAAGAAATTAAAAAAATACAACTTACTTCGAACAAAAATAATGACTCCATTAAATTGTTTTGTTGTAAGCAGATGCACCTAATTATCAACGAGACGAAAAGTTTAATAAAATTATAATATATATATATATATATATATATATATACACACATATATATATATATATACATATATATATATATATATATATATATATATATATATATAATGAATTGTTGATCCTAAGAAATACCTTTGATTTATTATCTATTATTAAAAGACACAAAATTCAAAACAATTTATCTAATTCATAGAAATTATCCAACATCTCAAAATCTGACTGTGTAAAAGTAATACATTTTATGAATTCTTATTACGTTTGTGAGATTAATCCCCTACTCTAACAATCAACAAAGAACATTGGTCACATATGCACCACCCTTCCCGCAGGTTGACTTGTCATTACCCAAAAATTAGTGAATTTTAGCGCACATATTGGTGGACATATGATAACTAAACTAAGTAATATGAACATGAGAGATATTTTTTGGAAAAACACCATCATTTTATATAGGACATAGTGCAAAGAATGACTTCAATTTCTGTTGCCTGTTGCGTATGTAATTAAGTAGACAGAACTGTTCAGAAGAACTTGTGCTTGCATAAAACCACAAGACACCGTTACCAATCTTCATTTACAAGATGAACATTTAATTCAAGATTTACTATAATTTAAATTGGCCACTGACTTTTGTATGTGGATACACACACACACACACACACACACAGACACACACACAGACACACACACATATATATATATATATATATATATATATATAGTGTATTGGGGTGACAGATCATTATTTAAGCATATATCGTTAAATATAACAGACAATGAATATCTATTATTTTTGATCATGAGCCGTTCTAAGCTTTCTATAGTTGCTTTAATTTGGGGAAAAAATAAAGAAAAAAAATGTCCAACATTTGGAAATAATTTTATTATTCGGTTCCTGGATCTAAAGTTTCGGCTCACATGTTCCATCATCAGAATGATGATATGCACATTTCAACAAAGTTGTTCACCATCAAAGATATTTGTGTTACGTTCACCCGAAATTAAAGCAACCATACGAAGTTTGGAACGGCTCTAGATCAAACATAATATCTATTGTCTGTTATATATATATATATATATATATATATATATATATATATATATATATATATATATATATATATATATTAAATTCAGTTTATATATTTTAAATTCAGATTATATATATATATTAAATTAAGCTTATACTTTTTAAATTCACATTATATATTAAATTCAGTTTGTATATTTTAAATTCAGATTATATATATATATATATATATATATATATATATATATATATATATATATATATATATATTTTAAATTCAGTTTATATATTTTTAATTAAGTTTATATATTTTAAATTCAGTTTATATTTTTTAAATTCATATTATATATATTAAATTCAGTTTATATATTTTAAATTCAGATTATATTTTTAAAATTCAGATTATATATAAAATTCAGATTATATATATATATATATATATATATCTATTCCTTCGTGAGTTCTCGTTTCAAAAACAAAAGCATCAATATAATTATTAAAATTAAATTCAATTAAAGTTTTATCCTCATATATATAGCAACGTACAAAAGTTAGTGGCCACTTTAAATTATAGTAAATCTTGAATTAAATGATCTTCTTGTAAATGAAGATTTTTCCAGCTTTTTTCCAACAGGAGACAATTTCATGCTATGAGTTATTTACATAGTTGATATTACTATTCTCTTCCAGGAGTTAAAACTTGAGGGAAAAAAACATACTTGAAAAGTTTCTTTGAATTTTGAATGGTAATATATATAAACTATATATTTTCAGACCACGCAAAAATCTATTTGATAATTGCTTAGACAAAACGAAATCTCTCAAAGGACATTGAACAATTTAGGCAGGCAGGCACATTAGAAGAAATAAATAAAAGTATCTTAAATAAAATCATTTGTTTTTCCTGAAACTCAAATATATTTTGATGCGCAGAGGACTCTGATGTCAATCCTTCGGTATTTGAAGGTCTGAGAGTTCATCTTTTAGGATTAATTACCAGGCAACCCACACATATGGTTTTGATTAAAGTGGTTAAGGCTTGTGTAGAAAAGCCACATTTTTCGTAAGAAAAACACATACATAAACACGCAGCCATGTGTGTGTGTGTTTGTGTGTAGAGAAAGAGAAAGAAAAAATGAGAACCATAAAGATTTTTCGGTAGAATCTGATAAAAAAATAAATCATATTACACGAAATCTACATAGATCCCAATCGAGTTCCCCTAGACTGTTTGGAAATACACCCACAGGCATGGATATATATATATATATATATATATATATATATATATATATATATACGATCTATCTATCTCTCTCTCTCTCTCTCTCTCTATATATATATATATATATATATATATATAGATATATATGTGGTGAGGAGAGAATAAGTAAGAGTGAGAGAGAGAAAACAACAAAGACAGGGAGCGTGAGGGTGGGAACATACACAGTTAATGCCAGTTTTTAGGTTTCAATGAGAAACAAAGTGTTACTACTCATTTACGAATTTTAAGGAATATATATATATATATATATATATATATATATATATATATATATATGTGTGTGTGTGTGTGTGTGTGTGATAAATATATAGTTTTAGAATTTGCTATATTTATGAATAAAAGTTTGTATATATAAATACTGGGTACTTTTCAAGACACAAAGTGTGTAAAAACTCTCCAAACGTTCTGCATATCCGTGTCGACTATACATTTAGTTATTGTCAAGGATGATTTTTATTTTTAACTGAACGTGTTGGTTTTATTATTATTATTATAATTGTAATTATTATTATTATATATATATATATATATATATATATATATATATATATATATATATGCGTGTGTGTGTGTGTGTGTGTGTGTATTAAGTTATCTGAACGTTTTATTTTACAAACACAGCATAATATCGGTTGTTCATAGTTAATTTTATTGACTGCTGGCTTTTTCTTTTTTATTATTATTGCTTGCATTATTATTAATCTGGAAAAGGCTATTATATTTGCATTTTCTACTAGTATCTATAACCAAACTTGAATCTACTTTATATATATATATATATATATATATATATATATATATATATATATATACATAAAGTAGATATATATATATATATATATATATATATATATATATATATATATATGCGTGTGTGTGATTGTGTCTGTATGCATATATATATATATATATATATATATATATATATATATATAAACATTATTGTTTATTTTTATTCAAAGTATTGCAATTTTATTAGTATTGAATCTGTAATGCCATGAGTTATATATATATATATATATATATATATATATATATATATATATATATATATATATATATATTGCTTTATATGCAAGTACGTTTCTGGACACCTACCTGTGTTGATGTCACTTCGGAGGCTCTCGATAAGATGGCGTGACTGAGAGTATCTGTTAAATGCTTCAAGTCTAATATATTCAAAATGACATTTTGGAGAATTCCGAATCACGAAACAATATCATTAAGAATGGTGTTGAGTTGAATGAATAATCACACAAACAACTGTGGAAGGGTTTAAAAAGTGTAGCGAATGATAAATGAAAGATTTTTTTTTATATAGAGTAGAAAGAGTACCTTGCACAAGCAAACATTTGCAGGAAAAAATCTAATATCTCTTTTAAAATAAAAAAAATGAGTTTTGTTCGTATTATTCTCCAGAAAAAAGTATACGTATAACTTTTAAGACTGCAAAGCGTCTTCTTATGTGGCATCCGCCAAATCTTAAATAAAATTTGTCTTTCAGGTTTATCGAGAACAGCTACAAATTAAACTACGCCGTGTTTGTAGCACTAACCTCTAACCACATCGGCCAGTAGCAAGCGGTTTTTTTAAACGCATACATATTTTCACTTACCCCACTGTGCTACCCACAATGACCCTCACATCATTCGTGGCCGTTAAGAGAATCGCGAACAACACAGTTTATATCCTGAAGCTGCAATTCTCGTCGCAAGACCTCAGGTCAATAATGTGGCCAATCTTTGAACCAGATGCATTCAGTGCATTTTCAATAATCTGCGTATTGCAATTCCATCTCCTTTCTGTATTTCCTTCTAATGGTCACTCCAAAATAAAATATATCCTAAACTCGATACACCTTTTGAATAGAGACAACATCAATGTTCATATTTTTACATTCTTCTAAAAGAATGTGCATACTGAAATCATCTGGTGTTGCCTGGTATTTTTGTCTTATTTACAATTTGAAGTCTTTTCACGTTCCGATGTTGTAATCTATCTGGGATCTGTTCCAGCAAGACGGTCGTTCTCTCTGTCTCTAAGGAGAGAGGAACCCGGACGAGGCTCTGCCGAAGGGCAGAGTTTCGTTCGGGGAGGTTGACCAATCCGATTCTGTTTTTACATTTTCTATGGGCATTTTTTGGCCGAGCCTATGGGCTCGGAAAACCCACATAAAACTCGGCCTTGTGCCCCCTCGTGGGAGGGAAGTAAATATTGATTTTGTAATCTATCTTTTAGTTGCCGTTAAAATTCGGAGCCGTTATCCTGTCTATCTCTTACCCTTATAGGTACTGACCAAACGCGACGTTGCTTAACTTCGGTAATCCTACGAGAATCGGTGTTCCAAATTGATGTCGTGCTCCTCCATTTATAAAGGTGGGAGGAAATGACGGGCTCATTCTATCGCTCAAGAAAGCGCCTGATTCCTGTTAAGTTCCCTCTTTATAAGAGCCAGATGATTAAAAATGGAGGATTCTTGTCATCACCTCGACTGGAGCTGAACAATCTTCACATTCCATGTGATCAACCAGGTCAAATTCACAGTCATTGAGAGCAGCCACTGAAACCAAGAACATGTCCGCTGGAGTGTTGTCTTTATAAAGCAAGATATCTTCTGTCAGTTTGTCTAGATCAGCTTTTGCAATTAGCTCAACAATTTGCATAATACTTTTCACTGATGTTGCGCCCGTTTTGAAGCTCGGCAATAAACGATGCCTTTTGAAACCCCAAAATTCAAGATTCAAACTCCTTTCAGATAAAAATTTTCCCAACTAATTATGTTGGGAAACAGATAATAGTCAGATCAGGAATACATTAAGAGAAAAGGAAGGGTGATGAGCCAATTCAAAGCCACTGTCAAGATACCAAGTACTGGAGAATTTCCTGATGAAACAAGGTCTCTTTCGTCAGTTTTTTTGGTCGTTTGGTATTGATAACCTTTTGTAAATGTCTCAGCAAATTGGCATAGTACTCTCCATTGATGATGTGGCCCTTCTGAAGCCAATAATAATCACAACAACTTTTGAACTCAGGAATCATTTGCTGAGGGAAAGGAAATTCAAATTTATTGTAATACCGTATTTCACTTCCTATAAAACTTACGTGGATATAGGACGCACTCCAATTTCATCAGGTCAAATCAAGAAAAATTAGTAATTTTAAAATTAGTAAAATGATTAGTTGATGGTTCAGCTTAGGCTATATTTATGAGGTATTATTTTGGTTTTGATTATAACTGAACGAAAAATAATAGGAAAAAAAGAAGACGAGCTTATAAAAACGTTATTATATCCTCTATATTACCTGTACAACGTGCGTCTTGTAAAAGTCTTATTGGAATAAATAAGATATAAAAATTCTGATTGTATTTATACCAATGCAACCGGAAGTTATCACAAGAAAAATACTAATGGAACAAATATATTTTATAAATATATAATTTGAATTTATTGCATAGAATTTTAGTGAAACAAGTACTAATATTAAACGTGATGAAATTAATATAATGAATATTATCAATGATAACACTTTTAATCTGTATAATAGCATTTTAAATAATGACAGTAGGTATATGAAAGTTATTCTAAAGTTTAGGCTAATAGGACTTGCCATGTACCTAATTTCGGCCGACTATCGCGAATTTTAAACCTAAATATGGCATATAATACGCAGTGAAATTTTAAAAGACATTTTTAGTAAAAAAAAAAAAAAAGTGCGTCTTATATGCCATCAAATGCGGTACCTTTTGCCATATCTGGTCTGGTGCTCCTGCTGTTCTTCACAAAATCCCCAAAAAGGATCTGCAATGTAATCGATCCTGACCTGGCATCTCGACTTCAGTCACTTTCTCACCGATGTTACGTGGCTTCTCTCTGTCTTTTCTATAAATTTTTTCATGAAGACTTTTTTTCATGGTGCTCCCATTATATGAATTTAACCGTGCTAATAGTTTGGCATCTAGGTGCCACCCGCTTACTGTTGAAATCGCTAAATACAGCTGCCATTTCTACTCAGTTTCTTTTCTCGTACTTCTCACCTGTGGAACTATCTTCCGCTTATTGCTTCCCTGATAATTACAATCGTTAAAAATTTGAATATAACGTCATTCATCAACTTTTGTCTTCTTGAACCCCTTTCATCTTTTTTTTTTCGTTTCCTCAATCCTCCATATTCTCAGTTTCTTTTTTCCCTTTCTCCCCTTGCAACGCTCTGCATACTACGCGCATTACCGCCTTGGTTGGAGTGAAATAATTTTTAAAAAGTTACAAAATATTCGGCATATAAGCCGCAGTGAAATTTTTAACGATGTTTTATTAAAAAGAAGAGCGTCTTATATGCCGTCAATACACTAACATAAATTACAGACCCCTCTTTTTTGGGGATTTAGCTTCATTTTTTTCTGGATTTTTTCTATATAATAATAATAGTAATTTTATTATAAATATTTGTTTCTTCCTCACATTTATTTCAAAATACATAACGGCCGGAAAAATAAATTAGTAAATGAAATGTTTTTCAATATTTGTGAGAAAATGCAGTCCAAGAAACACAAATCAACAGAAAAACGACACAAGTCATATTGGAGTCATTTATAAGATATCATTAAAATAAATTTAATAATCTCAACACCATCTTTCCTGCAAGTGAAATAATCTTCGCCTTCTTTAGAGCAAGAGATATAAGGTTCGTGGATGGTGTTTTTTTTTTTTCTAGTTCAAATCCAACAGATCGATTGGGTTATGAAACGATAATTGACACCAGCTGTTTCTGTTACAAACAATACCAAAATTTACCGTGATGTGATTAGCGGGGGCGGGGGCTTTGAGCCAGAAACTATTTCGATCAGTGACCGCTGTCATACCAAATTCTCACCTCTACCAGGGATATGCTAATAGCATTGACTATTTGATTTATAGTCAATCACCTGTCATCGATCACCATCTATATTTTCCTCGTCTTTGAAAGTTGCGGGACCTCCAGACCATGGGTCAGCTTCAAGAGGCCATCTTCCCTTCCTAAATTCAGTTGCTCACTTATTGCACGATTCATAAATCTGTAGCATTAATCCCTAATGTAACTACCCTTGATGTCTAAACCTTTTTTGCACCGGTACTTGAGATATCACACCATGCCAAAGTTTATCCATTATCACCATAAGAATCTAGCAGTCAGTTTACCTGGAAAGATATAAGTCCATCATTAATAAGAAGAGTTGATATAAATACATACAGTATTTCACAGAAACCTACCGTAATCATTTGGTAGATTGTATCTCTGATTAAACGGTCAATACATATGTTGTCTTTACTACGACGATGCTAACAAAAAAACCAACATGAACATAGCTCAATATATAAGCACTTTAAGGAACACTCATGCCCACACTCGCAGATTAGAAAGATATTAGTTGAAAATACATATATATTGCATTAAAACAATAAGACGCAAAAACTAAAAAACCTTGAAGCCCAAAATAAAGACAAGTATGAGTGTAGCAACAAAGTCCTTAAATGCGTATGAAAAAAATTATATGCGGTATGAGCAAAAGCAAAATAAAGTTATACTGGAAAACAAACAAAACAGGTGATCATCGAATTTTGAAATCTAGAAAGCTGCATAAACAGTAAAAAAAAACGAACAGTTGAAATGTTTTAAATTCACAGAGACCCATATACATACTCACAGATTACTGAAACCACTGAAGATGGTCACGTTTTAAATTGAAACGACTTGAGAAAATACAAACTGTTCAAAAAAAAATTTTGGTATTTTTTCTTACACAGTTTTCTAAGTCTACCACAAAATTAATACGCGGACTTGAAATGGTCAAAACAAAAACTAATCGACATATTGTCTAAATTATTTAACTAAACCTGCTTAAACTTCATTCATAGTCAGCCTATGAACTTTTCTGCCATCCCACTTAGTTTATTGATTTTTTTCACTGTTAAATTTCTCGATATGACAGAATCTGAAAAGTGTTCCGAATAGTATTTCAACATTCATCATGGCGAGTAAAGATGTACGCCCATTTGAAAATTCTACACCATATTTTAATCCCTTTAAAGTGGAACATCGGCCTTTTAAGCCAATTTTATCATGATATAATTTTAATCTTTATGATTCATTTTAAATGCTTCAAACACTCAGACTGGCTATTAATTTGCAAATTAGATATTCTATACATTTCATACAAATAGCAACGATTCTTTGCGTTTTCCTGCTAAATGCACCGAACAAAATGTATCGATTTTTTAAGTGTAGATTTTATGTGGCACAAGGCAGAAAGTATGGGTTACCTAGTAAGGATCGAACTCACTTTTCAGTCGTAATTGTTCTAGCGAGAGAAGCTTGCTAACCATTACACCACGCTGATCGCCAAGTATATATAGTGATTTTCCAAGCGTAACTTAGATGTGGCATAGCACTGAAAGAATGGGGAACCCAGTGAGGATCGAACTTACTTTTCAGTCGTAATTGCTGTATCGAGACAAGTTTGCTAAACATTACACAACGTGGGGGTCTCCACACCGAACAAAATATGAAAAAGAGAACTGAAATGAAGAAAGAATTGAGTGCATTAGCAAGAAATGTGATTATTTTAAAAAAGAAATATTTGAGGTATCATATAAATCATATTTTCATAATAAGAAGTTAAAAAAATGTTATACCGCAGAATGCACAAACACGCAGCTAGCTAGCTAGCTAGATAGATAGATAGATACGAACAGACTGAGATAGATAGATAGATAGATAGATAGATAGATAGATTGATAGACAGATAGATAGACAGATAGATAGATAGATATTAAAAGACTGAGCTAGTTAAATAGATAGATAGATATTAACAAACTGAGATAGATAGATAGATAGATAGATAGATAGATAGATAGATATGAACGGATTGAGGCAGATAGATAGATGAATAGATAGGAACAGATTGAGCTAGCTAGCTAGATAGATAGATAGACAGATAGATAGGTAGATATTATACAGCAAAAATCTAAAATTATCTCATGTCGGTATAGTCTTTTTCAAGCCGGAAAAAATCTTATGCCAGACTTCTTTAATCCTAGACTGACTGCCTCGGAAACAGGGGTTTTGAATTTAAGTTATATAGTAGTCGGCGAGAAGGTGCAAGCCTACACAAAGGGACGCCAGGTGTAGATAAGGATTCTGGGTTGGTGAAAAGGGAAGGGCGTGAGGGATCTCTTTAAAGAGAGATGGATCAGAATGGGAGTTTATTTATGACCAAAGTACAGTTGTATGTAAATGTATTTAGAGGTCTGCTCTGGGATATCAAGCTATACCAAACGCATATATGTTTCAATAGGATTTACAGTAAATTGTACGTCGTCAATATGGGTTCTATATTAAGTGATAGGTGATTTAAAGACAAAACAATTTAAGGTTAAAGGAAATAAATGAAATAATAGATTCCCCAAATCTAAAACACCCAATGCTATTAATCATGTTGTACTACACATATATATCCCCACATACATACATACACATACATATATGTACTTATACACAGACGAAAACACACGCGCAAGCACATACATACACACTCATATATATATATATATATATATATATATATATATATATATATATATATATATAACGTCATCCACAGACAGACTGTTTCGCTGTTTCATAGCTCATCAGTGTGGCTAGACATCCGGTTGCCTCTAGCTAGTATCGAAACCAGAAGAATCTACCAATAAGCCGTCGGTGGATTTTTAGCGTATTTATTTTTAGAAACACGCCCAGTGACTGACAGTGACTCAATTCGCTATGCGAAGAGTCTCGCTATATTAGCTATAATAGTCACTGTTTTACAATTCCATGCCTACTCCCTAGAGAGCTCAACTGGAATTAATTTTTATTTCAGGAACCAATATAAAGTCATCCACAGACAGACTGTTTCGCAGTTTCACAGCTCATCAGTGTGGTATATATATATATATACATAGGGTGACCAAAAAAACATGATTTTTTGAAGTGCGTATTGCCAGACATGAGCAAGAGGCAACACTGCGAGACAGTGACCTTGAGCAAGTAAATATTTCGCCATTTAGAATTCAAGATGAAATTCACAGTCTCTCACCTGAAATGTTGCAGCAGTCAATGAGGAATCTCAGCAGCAGATTTCAAGAATGCACTCGTACAGGAGGACGTAATTTTTAAAAAATGAAAATTTCATCATTGTTTTTTAAATGGCATATTTTAAGGTTTCAATTACTATGAATAAAATTTTTTTCTTTCATCCCTCTTGGGTTTATTGGATTTTAAAAAAAAGTACCCGTTTTTGGGGGTCACCATATATATATATATATATATATATATATATATATATATATATATATATATATATGCGATCAAATGATAACGAAAATAATAACGAAAATAATATGTAAATTCGAACGTTAACATAATTAATCCGAAAGATGGCTCGATACCGATAGTAGAGCAATAATTAAACTGCTATCAACATGCCCTAGTGTTTCCTCCGTCATCTTTTTACTTTATCAGAATTGTTCATAACCATTTTTGGTTCTCACCAGTCGACGTGCAATTGAAATGCACCGAAACGAAGGTACATCTTTGTAGTGATTAAACCGTTTTTGTCTATATGTAAAAAAAACCCTCACATACACACACACGCACATTATATATATATATATATTATATATATATATATATATATATATATATATATATATATATATATATATATATATATATATATATATATATATATTCTAATTATGATTTAGAGGGATAGAGTCTAATTCGTTACCACTTCGTCACCAAGGCCAGTTGGTACAGTTGGTATCGCGTTTGCCTCCTATCGTAACTGTTCAGGTTTCATTCTCACTGCTGATGAATCCCAAATATATGAATATTTCAAATCATCCTAATTATATATATATATATATATATATATATATATATATATATATATATATATATATACCATCCATTTAAACCATTTCCTGTATAATATAAATGCCCTGTTATAATAAATACAGTGAGCTCTCTCTGTGAATCAGTTTTAATATCTAATGTTACTAGGACACATATGGATTATATACTAACGGATCAATTACCTGTAATATATATATATATATATATATATATATATATATATATATATATATATATATATGGTGCGGCAGAAATGCCATCCGCATATACCTTCCAGAAATACCTCTAATATTATGGTAAAACATTAGCTAGATAAAATAAACAATTGACACTAATGCCTGTAGTCGAGTTATTGTCTAACCTACATAGCCCGAGGATCGCCTTCATGCCTAGAACAGATTGTAGCAATTCGTTATTGAATGTTGTCCATACATACCTCTTGATAAAGAACTTATAAGGTTGGTGCTAAAATAATGTTGGTTTATGACGTTAAAAATACGTCAAAAAACGACATTATTTTTGCACCAACCTAATAGATTAAACCACCTCCAGATGTCATCGAGACGAATACCGGAAAAAAAACTCATGATGAACAATGAGAAAAAGCTTTCAAGCAAGATAAAAATCGGTAGTTAGGAGTTTCAAGTAGTAAGCTAATTCAATCAACTTGATTGAGCGAAGAGGTTCCACAAAAGAAATAATTTCAAGGCCAGTGAAAACAGTAGAAGCTGTCGAAAGACGAAAAGTACATTTAACGGAAATCGAAGGTCAGGTATCTGCCTGCGTTGGTCTTCCTTAATATCTCTGCACACGTGAAAATCTCGCACATCAACAGCAAACGTACAGGTAATAGCTGAAGTATTCTAAATGCGACGCCGCAGATGCAGTGGAAGGCACTATCCAACCAGAAATATATGACGATAAACTACATCTTTCAGCAAGACCTTTGATCGGAAGGTTTTGAGGAGCGTGGAACCACCTCTTAATTGCTGGTGTTCCAATGTCCTCCCTTATCCGGTAGCCCCTGGCAGAGTGCCAGCTATGAGCAAATAGATACCCCTCGAAAGGGTCAAAACTCAATAAAAGTATAAAAATTGGTTTTAATACCAGCAATACATTTTTGGAAAAATTATTACCAGGAATACATTACTACCAGCAATACATTTTTGAAAAAAATTATTACCAGTAATAGATATCTGAAAAGAACATTACCAGCAATGCATTTGTGACATCATCCTGTGCCTCTGCCCCCATGCTATCCTGTGACGACCAATGTGACTTGGTATTGGTCGCGGCACCAAATGTGACGTTCTAACCCTTGGCTAATTCGGATGGAAATCTGGTTAGATTCGGTATCAGCTTTGTCGTTCCCAGCTCTCCTCCAACGTCTGGTTACCGAAGTAATTGCTTTCATTTCTAGGAGTTTCTAGTCTGACCTACACATGTTGTGATTTAATCTTAGGTAGACGAAATCAATCAGTCGTCGGGCCGTAGTGCAAGCCGAATTCGAGCAAAGATGACACTGCACAAGTATATGTAAAAGAAAATAAAGTAACAACTCGAAAGATTCAAATGTGTTAAAAAAGAATAACAGATATCTTCATATCTGGTTGCTGAATACAGGACTGCGTCTTTCTCCCAAACCGCTTCTATGGATACGTGACACTTTGCGTTTGTTAGGCGAGTCTTAGTATCTTAAATTGTTTTTCAAGAAACTGTTTTTGGTGTCTTCAGGCGATATTCGTGAAACTTGTTTTGGTGGTGTGAGTCTAAGTCGTTCTTCAAAAAAAAAAGTCGGAATGCGTGGGATCATTCAGTCAGCTCGTGCTACCGTCTTCCTGCTGTCCGCTACTGTCTGTTACTCTCTCTACTGCTCTGGAGACATTCTTTTATATGGACGCCGACCAAAACCGGGTGGGGGCCTGTCGTGGTTTGGGTTCCTCGATAATTCCAAATCCGCAATAAGGATTTTCTTTGTTTTCGGACAGGAAAATTTATCACTTCCCATTTTTGGAAGTCAATTACTTTCTGCTCCAGAGGGGTTCTTAAAGGAATCGTCCCCCCAAATTCTTCCTTTCTCATATTGGTATCTCACATCAACCCCCTCAGAGGTGTCAACAGGTTTCCTTTCTTTCTCATATGTTTACTTTCACACATCGCTCACGCCACCATTCAGCCAATGAACGCTCGGTAGAGTGGGTGTGACTAGACTGGCCTCAGTTTACAATTATCGCTCAAAGAAAAAAAATTATCTTCCTTTTTCCTTTCTTTCTTTTCCCCAACCAGACACTCATGACTCGTAGTGTGGTCCTTAATCTCTATCTTAACTGAATGTCATCTGGAATTAAATCAACGAGATTTTCGCCAAGTGATTAACCGGGTAGCCAACTGAACGTCTTCGCACCCTGTCGCCAACAGTCTGTACAGGTAAGAACTTTTATCATGGCAAGGTCTGGACGGAAAACAGGTGGTTCTCTTCCAAAACCAAATGATATCTCCGAAAGATAGTTAATGGTTTATTCTTTTCCTTTTTCTCTTTTGCCTTCCTTTTTCTTTGGGGTGGTCTCAGCTGATTCTATCTCGGTCGCATGCTCGACCCAAATTTTGATTATCTTCCAGCATTCCGCTTTGTAAGCCACTTGACCAATTTAAAATTTTCATTATTGCCATGGGCAGATTGCTATCTTTTATTCTCCGCGTAATGGCATAAATTAATTCTGACAGATTCGAGATCTTACGAATTTCCTATCTTCTGCGAAAAAGAATACTTTTCTTCGCAAATGAAAATAAAATCTTTACCCAAGTTTTCTTTTGTTAAAAAAAATAACATCGCTCAGTATCTCTTTCGTGATAGCTTCTTCTCGCCTTAAGTATTTCTCGCTTTTAATTTCCACGCTTAATTAGTTAGCCAAACGCTAAATAGAGTCACACATTTTTTAAGAAAGAATGTTGCCAGCAATAAAAAAAATTGTGGTGTTGATATGCCGTAAAAGAAACCAAATCAATCCAAGCCAGAAATCGAAGGTCAAACATTTGCTTGCGTTGGCCTTCCATACAATCTCTGTACGCATGCAAATCTCGTACGTCACAGCAGGCGTACAGATAATAGTTGAAGAATTCTAGATGTGATGTTGCAGAAACATGCTAAGCATTTACTCGGATGCAGTGGAAGACACAACAGAACCAGAGACAGGCCCATTGGAAGACCTCATAAACACCATAAAAATCAATTGAAATCGTTTGGAAACCTCATAAGAGTCAACTATCTTTCCACTGACATCCTCTACGAATGATGACTTAAAGAAAAGAAGACAAATGAAAAACGGTTTCAAAATGTCATCGGGTAAACTAGAAGGTTATTCAAGAAGGCATTCGAACGCAACAGAGTCATATGGAGGAAGCTGATTTCTTCTGAAGCCCGTATTACAAATGATCACCAGACACTATCCTACAAATAAAGGCCAACTCGAAGACTTAATATCCACTGTCAAAAAGAAAAATTGAAACGACATCGACAAGTCATGAGATTTAAAACTGCCATCCTATAAAAAGTTCCAACTTTGGCAATATTTAATTATTCATTTTCTACAGGTAATGAACTCTTTGTAGGTTAATTAAAGCAATAAAATATTTTAGGTTGTAAGAATAATAGTAATAATACAACACTTACCAATTAATTCATAAGTAGGCGAAAGAAATGCTGGATATACAACTTTCCTGGAGGTATATACACCCTTGTGCAAATCAATTTAAACAAAACGAAAAATTCCGTTATTAATTACTATTTTCGTATTTTTCCAATGAAACATGAACCAATGCACATCTTAGTAGTTCGTATGCCTATTCCAAGAAGTAGTTCCTTGAAGATTGACCACAGATTCTCGATTGGATTTAAGTCAGGAGAGTTTCCAAACCAGTCTATAATACTTTGATTTGCTCACTGGTAACGCTTGATAGTTTGTTCTTGCATTGTTACAATTTTCTTACGCTTCCTTAGAGTAACATCTATGTCAGACAATGGCCGTAGGACAACTAATCAACAGACGAGACGATAGTGTATGGACGTGATGAAAATCTGATGCAATCACGGATGACGAAATAGGTTTCAGGGCCAAACAAATTTCATCATACACATCGAAAATAGATTCATATTACTGCACTCCACTGAAAATGACCTAATCCGAAGAAAAAATAGAATTCGATTACGCCCTGTCACTCCAGTGGGTCTAAAACTGACCATATAGTAAAAGAAAGGAAACTAAAACTGTTGTTTCAATTGTATGCGCGTAAAGGAATATAACGTACCCAACAGGAATTCGAACTCTGCTCAACATTTCCGAGGCATTGTTCATTAAATCGCCACCATATTCAAGCTTATGACACCTGGTAGATTCAAGTGTTTGCCCATCTAGGTACTATCCAAGCTCGATGTTGCTTAACTTCGTTGATCGTATGGCAATAGTAATTTGTGAAGGTAAGTTTCTTTTGGCCAAAGAAGAAGAGTAACATATAAAGAAAATTGGTTGATAATATCGCCGACTGGACGAGAAGATCATACACAGAGACATTGGCACGAAAAAGAGAAACGTGGAAGGAGCTGATCCACTGATCAGTCGCACAAGGACCCCACAACCACAGTATGGTTAGGAGACTTTTCTTGATGATGATGGTTATGATGATGATTGGGAATGTTAGAAATTAGCAGGAAGCTGGTTGAATGGCCTGCAAGTAAATTAATAATGCCAAAGACCATTCATCAACAGAACAGAATCGTAATTAGCATCACAAAACATTTAGTGACATTAATATCCGATGGAACTATAGAATGTACCGACTTTGACTTTGGGGTATGGGAACACTCATTATGAGATGGTCGATGGATTCCAAATTCATATCAGGCTAGAAAAAGAAAAGAAGCCTAATTGTCGCGTGTATTGATTAACAATCATACACAGAGGTACTGAGATGTGAAGACTGTTACGATTAGAATCGTTCTGACGTTAGCTGTAATGTTGTTATGCGAGAGTGGTTTTTAGATGACACAGTTATTCTCCAAAACAGCTGCATAGAAAGGAAAAGATAATTAGTAGATTCAGATAAGAATTTTCCAAAGGGAATTAATGTTACGGGCACACAAGCAGGTCCAACTGATGATCGAGCGGGAGAAGGAAATGTACTTCTCACTGGGGATAAACATTACACAATCACTTCTGTAGCCGATTAGCTATTCTCGTTTTTCAGAGCGCTCTCTTCGGCAATCTATTCCCCGTCGCAGAGTCATGCTCAGTCACACTCGCGTTTGTTCAACACCCACGGAGCCCACTTTTAGTTTGTACTGACACTAAGCTGAGTGGCTATTCGTTTTTACTGACTTGGAGAGACGGTATAAACAGCCATGGTATTTTTTAGAGCAGCAAGTACTTTCACGAACGTTATGTTCTCATCACCAGGCTGTAATGTTTCCCTTAAAATCAAAACTCGAAGACGAAAGAAATGTGTTGTAGACCGAAAGATTTTTTCTTTAAGAATGTGTTATTTATTAACGGTTATATAATATTCGAATGTGCAAGTTGCAACGAAAAATTTCAAATATTTCAAGTTACTCACTTGAAATATTTCAACTTTAGCGTTGCGACTTGTACGTCATAAAACCGAATGGAGTTTTCTCAATCTATTGCTTCATAATGTCTATGTAAAAATTATTGCTTTATCTATACTCAGTAAGGATTTTACTAATATGTTTGCTAATTTAGAAAATTGCTCCAATTTTTTTTTTTTTTTTTTTTTTTTACATTTTTCAGTACGGACGGATTCTTTCCGATGTGGGCTCAACCATTTGTCTGCATATTTTTTAGGAGATTTTTGTTAGATGGAAAAGAATTATATTTAATGTCTCGTTTACTTGCCTAGCATGTAAGTATTATAATCTATATAAAATTCTTACATTCTTGTATTCATGGCGGCCTTGTGAATAATATCTATCCGTAACTAATTGTTCAAAACAAAACGCCTCGGTTACTCGGTACAATTTTACAATGCTACTCATGCGGGAACCAAAGCCAACCATGTATGCAGAATAAAATTAGCCAGCAAGTTTTATAAAAAAAAAGGGGGGGGTCTTATATTATTACCGGTAAAAACGTAGCGTAAACAATGTCGCGAAATTAGGATAACTGAAGGGTTTTGAATAATGACTCTTCATGGCATTTCATGGCATAAATAAGTATATATATATATATGAAATATTTCCCAAAGTTCACCTGTAGAAAAAGATAATATGTATAAAGGACAAAAAACAATAGGAAAACTGTAATATTAGCCGACGCGTTTCGTCCAATCTGTACTTTTTCATGGCAAAAATTAAATGAATTTATTAAAACAAAGTAACTAATAATGACAAAACAAAATGTCCTTAGCGAAATTTTTGGAAAAAAAAAAATTGGAAAAAAAAAATGTCGCTTGAAGTTGATTATTGCTTGATATTTTAATTCAATTTAATTTTAATAATTATATTGAAGCCTTTGGCTCCTGTTTTTGAAACTCGAGAACTCTTATGTAATGAAGGAAACATATTTAAAAAAACAAAAAAAACAATTATAATTTAGACTCTACTTTTGTCTTGAGCAATGTTTTTTAAAAATAAAAACAAAAATACTAAAGAACTTCGGATAATTTACCAAACGTGATCTTTCTTATTTTTCTATATGTTTGCACACACACACACACACACATACACACACAGATACACATACACACACACACACACACGTACACACAGATACACATACATACACACACACACACACACACATACACACACAGATACACATACACACACATATATATATATATATATATATATATATATATATATATATATATATATATATATATATATATAATCTTAGACTCAGTAAATACACTTTCTTCTCTGTCAATTATACTTTACCTGTCTTTTTTTTCTCCGTTTTTACTATTAACCTCCCTTAGTCTGCTACGTATCTTAACTTACATCTCTCATTCTCTGTCTCCCTCTCCCAACTCTCTGTCTCTCTCTGTCTCTCTCTCTGTCTCCTTATATATATATATATATATATATATATATATATATATATATATATATATATATATTCTATTATTACTTTCCCTTCCAATCATTTAACTGACAGGTATCTGATTCCTGTATAAGCTCCCATATATTTTTTTAACCAGGACACTTTTGTAGATGTTGTTAAAGTCGTTTTCGACCCCGAGCCACAAATGGCTGCGAATGACCGTGTGTTCCGGAACAGTACAGCCTGATGGAGTGAAGTGGAGCCCGGGCTGATGGGATCGGTGTGAGTAATTCACAAAGTCGACGCAATCGGCTGATCCATCTTTGACCGAAGAAGTGAGGAATCGTAATCCAGGAAACACACACACATACACACACACACACACACACACATATATATATATATATATATATATATATATATATATATATATATATATATATCCCTGACAAAATATAAATTACTATTTAATTATCAAAGCCAATCATGTACGTTGTTTCGGAAGAAGAGCAGCATCTAATGGTCACTGACATAATATCAATGAATTTCTTTTTGAAGCAGGGTGTAATAAACAACAATTTTTATGACAGAGATCCCCACACTGGGGAGAAATTAAAAGAATACATCTGAGAAATATTTAATAAAATAGATGTTGTTGGGGAATCGTGTCGTGCTGTGTGTCATAGCATTCTGCAGATGTTCCAGGAATGTTGCAATATTGAAGAAGGACCTTTTTTTAAAACTTAAAGAATTAAACTGTGTGTTATATATAATCAAAAGTGCTCTCCCCTTGTTTTGTTACTCTCCTCTTTGAGAGAGCTATTTCTGTTTATTGGGATCATGAAAAGACACTACACATAAACTTTGTATTCTCAGTTGAATAAAGGTTACTTAAAGACTACACCTGCGTACATTTGTCATTACACTGTGCTAAACAGAATGGAAGTAAAGTTTTAAACAAATATACATAAACAGTTTTGAATAAATATGATTGTAATAAATAAATATAAATGGAATAAAGTGTTTTTAAAAACGTGAAGTTCATAGCTACTATGTGTAATCCTATTTTTCGCCCAACCTCTATATTTTCTTCATCCTTTTCTTTTTTTTTCTTTATTCCTCTCTCTGTCTCTCCCTGTCCTCTTTTTTTTCTTCTCCCTTACTTTGTTTCCATCTTGATTTAATTTTCTCTTTATTTCCCATCTTTTATTTCTCTATCTATTTTTTCTCTCCCTTCTTACATTGGATATTTATTGAAATCAAGATTCAATCAGTTTTCTTCTATCGATTAATAATTACTAATGTGTTTTTTTTCTTCTTCTTCATTCACAAACTCCACGTTTTGGTCGTATTTGGTAACGGAGAATAAATTTCAATTAAGCGGATTATCCATTTCACTGTGCCCTCCTGATCTGTCGATTTCTACCGCTAATTTCATTCCAACTCGGAAATTGATTAAATCACTTTTGAAAATTGAATTATAACGAAAAGATTAGAAAAACGTTCTCACTTCCTGAAAGTATGGAATTCCCTTCCGCCCGTGGGAAAGAAAAACAATACAAAACATTAATACAAAAAAAAAAAAAAATGGTGGCATTTGCTTACAAGTTACTTACAAAGTTGAAGTGAGAAAGATTTTATGAAAAACAATAAGAAAAGAGCTGCATCATAGCAAAGGCAGAAATCGCCTAATCATAAGTAATTTGAAAGAACAAAGTTATCGCTGTGTGTGGTAAACTGAATTTAATAGGCGGGGATAAATGTAGAATCTAACCAGAACAGGTACTTTTGGCAAGGAAATAAGATGTTAGTATACATCTTTCGCAAAGAGATGATCAACTTCTTACCCCCCTCTCTCTCTCTCTCTCACTCACTCAATCTCTCTATTTCACACACACACTCACCCACTCTCTCTATTGCACACTTTATTTTTTTTGTTTTTCTTGAATTTAATTTGTGGTGCAATCGGACTTAATATAATTATACATCACAATGTGACGTTATATAATTATCGGCTACATTTCGTCAGTTGTACTCTCCAGCCTTCTTCAGGTGATTGGAATTTCGAAACGATCCCTTTATTTCGTACACCAGGTAGATTGTTTTAGTTCCACGTTCCATGCCTCTTCCGGTTGTCTCAGTTATTTCGCTTTAACTGAACTCTACAAGTTTTGGTTCACCACTGCTGTGGCCTGGTATTGAACTCACAACTCTTTGGGTCTAGTTACTGGATCTAACCAACTTTTTTAACCACTTAAAATGTGTCCTTGAGAACACCTGTTAATGAATTTTCGGAACTAGATTAATCTACTCCGGTGGACGAAACAAAGGGTTCAGTTCGAAATTCCATTCATGTGATGAAGACCGGAACGTACAACGGTTGAAACGCTGTGAATATGGAAATGAAGATGAGGATAACAGGTCGAGTAATGTGAAAAATTCAAGTATTAGGTTGGTGCAAAATAATGACGTAATAATGTCGTTTTTTGACGTTACAAATTACGTCAAAAAACGACATTATTACGTCATTATTTTTGCACCAACCTAATACTTTCGATAGATAAGATACATGCTTCTTTTAAGTTTTCCAAGAGCACAAGGTGTAGGCTGTTAAAACAAATTATCACTCCTAATTCATTTACACAGTTTCCTCTCTGTCACACCTTTTACGATTACCCAATAATAGATTCTGTTTCTGCAAAGCCTTCTGCTATTGTTTCCAACATGCGAAAATGTTTCTCTGCATTGTTTTGTTAATGTTTATCAATTCACGATAGACCACTCAATCAGAGGACGTTACTTTTGGGTGTATAGTTCTACTTTTTAGACTAATTCACCTTTTTCAATGGGTGCTGACCCTTACTACTTTCGTTGACTATGAATATGGAGGTCACACCTTGTCATCACCGGGGGTGGTGATTCTACCCAAGAAAGTTTCAGTCGTGAGTCTACTATTCAAGACAACAGAATTCAAATCTTTAACCGGACAAGCAGCCAGATGGTGAATGATCTTAAATTGTTGAACAGTTTTACGAATCCATGAATGTCCTTTATTCTTATTTGTCTTGAACTGTTCTGCCATATTCTCACGCACTTTGTGATTTTCCCTAAGTACGAATAGCAGAGGTTCAATATTGACAGAACTTGATCGCCAAGATGGAAAATTTTCCCCAAGTAAGGAGAGCAGAGGTTCAATATTGACATAACTTGGTCACCCAGATCGAAGAAATTATAGTAGCTACAAGATGTAGGCAGTTATGTTTCAAATTATAACACCTAATTCATTTGCACAGTTCCCTCTCTGTGAGCGTTCATATTTTATACCACTTATGAGTCTAGCGGTGTGCGGTTATTTTTTGGTCAAAATGGTAGACAAAATCCTAGCCACTGAATTTGCCACGTCTTTAGAAAGCAGCAATGCATTATATCGGGTATATATTGGCTTGTTTAGGGAAATATTTTCCGAGTTATTACAACAACGCATTTATAACTTAACAAATAAAAACTTCCTTTTACAAGCAATTTTAGAGTTTTCATTGTAACAGGATCGTTATTTGATAGAAAAACACTTAACTCAGCTTTACGAAAAAAAAAAGAAAGAAAGAAAGATAGTGTTTAATAAAATAAAGTACGAAAGAAAGAAAGAAAGAAAGAAAGAAAGAAAGGATATAAATAAAGAGAGAAATAAAGAAAACAAAAATCTCCTAATCTTTGGGTACAGACGTATCCAGAGACGCCCGTTCGGTTAAAATATCTCGATTAAAAATAATATAATCCTATGGCCATTGTACGAAGTACAATTCACTTTTCATCAATTACGATGTTTGTCAAAGGAAATGAATTGCTTGTTCCAAGTGTCAACGTCCCGTTTCGGGACGTCACTCTCAGGAAGCAAAATGTCGGATGTAGAGGCTGCAACTCTTGGCGGGAATCGCTAGCTACATGATAAATAAACATAGCGCATGCGTCTTTCCTGACAGTTTTTCGATATTTGATCTTATGATACTAATATGTACACTTGGCCCTGGGTTTTGAGCTTGCATTGTTTGTTAACTATATTTATCTGTGTGCATGCAAATGGAATATAATAAACCACATCTATCTATCTATCTATCTATCTATCTATCTATCTATCTATCTATCTATCTCTCTCTCTCTCTCTCTCTCTCTATATATATATATATATATATATATATATATATATATATATATATATATATATATATATATATGTAAGTCTATTCATTATCTATCTATCTATGTAAGTCTATTCATTATCTATCTATCTATCTATCTATCTATCACGGGTCCTTACCTATAACTAGAGAATGAACTCTTCCTAACACTATGTATAATACGCCTCTCAAGAGAGAGGGTCGAATCGAGTCGAGCCGATAGTAGTTTACTCCAAACCAGACTGACAGTCATACTAACACCTTCCACATCTTGTATTATTATTTCGTGTAATATACCTTCGTTATTTCTACTCTTGGGTTCGTGTTGTTCTTCCTTGGTCCTATCCTGTACCATAACACTATCTCATTCTGTTACTATCTATATATATATATATATATATATAACCTGAAAACCTCTCGGTCCCAGCAAGCACATCAATCAAATTCCAATAAGTATATTTTACATGGTGATACTGTAAGTCTTTATCAGATTATTATATGACTAAACCAGTATTGTTTGCTAGTTATAGGCGAGAAAAACTAGTTCAGGCTTTTCTGGCGAGGAATTTGGCTAGCCCACCAGCTGGACTAAAATCAAGACACATCAAACGCCGGATGTTCCTTCGAATGTCAACAGTCATTTCGGGAAACTGGGGTGCGTAGTGACGTATGCATCCAGTGCCGTGATAATACGTCATCGCTGGACGGAGGGTTTTATGGACTAAAGTAAAAGTTTGGCCGTTAGTCTTGAAAAGGACCTCCAATCGGTTGTGTACTGGGGCAAGAATTGGCTGGTTAACTTTAATGCCTCAAAAACAAAACTGCTGTCTATTAATCACCGCAGATATCCTTCCCTGCTCTCCATTAGAATGTCTGACGCTCAACTTTTCGAGAGCACCTCTTTGCGTCTGCTCGATCTCACATTGACTGCTGACCTGAGATGGAACAAATGCATTCAGTCAATAGCTTCGTCCACCGCAAGGTAAGTTGGCTCCCTGTGCCGCGCCAGGAAATTTTTCTCCCCGGAATCGATCCTTCAAATCTACAAATCAACCATTCACCCTTGCATAAAGTATTGCTGCCATATATGGTCTGATATGCAATGCAATTGGCCCTGATCTGGCATCTCGTCTGCAGTCGCTCTCTCAAAGACGTGCCGTCGCCTCCCTCTGTGTTTTTTACAAATATTTTCACGGTAACTGCTCCAATGAGATTTCTTTTTCTGGTTCCCAGACTTCATTAATATAAGCGTTCAACTAGGCTGGTATAAATGGTTCGTTTCGAAATTCCCCCATATCCCACCTGAAGAAGGCCGGAGCTTACAAAGGCTGAAACTTCGTGAAAAATGGGAATAAAGATGAGAACAACAGTCTGAACAATGTAAATAGTGTAAATAGTTACAATACCACATCTCAGAAATATAATCAGATCCTGGATAAGACTGGAGCGTACATCGGCTGAAACGTCGTGAATACGACAATAAAGATAAGGACAACAGCCCGAACAATTTAAATATTTATAATGCCTCATCTCAGAAATATAGACAGATATTGAAGAGGAATATGGCAGCAAAGATGACGACAAAAGTCCGAGTAATGTAAATGATTATGATAATTTACATCAGAAATATACACAGATATTGAAGGGGAATGTAACGATAAATATTAGGAGGGAACAGCCTGAAAAATGTAAATAGTGTAATTAGTTACAGTACCTCATCTCAGAAATACAGAGAGATATTTAAGGGGAATATGGAAATAAAGATGAGGACAAAGGTTCGAATAATGTAGATAGTGTGAATAATTAAAATACCTCAACTCAGAAATATAGACAGATCCTGAAGAAGGCCAGAGTGTAAAACGGCCGAAACGACGTGAATATGGCAACAAAGATGAGGACAACTGTCCAAACAATGTAAATAGTGAAAATAATTAAAATACCTCGTCTCAGAAATATAGACAGATCCCGAAGAAGATCGGGGCATACAATGGCTGAAACATTGTGAATATAGCAATAAAGGTGAAGATAACCGTTTGAATGATGTAAATATTGTAAATAGTTACAAAACCTTATCTCAGAAATATAGACAGAGCCTGAAGAAGGTTGGGGCATACAATGGTTGAAACATTGTGAATATGACATTAAAGATGAGGATAACAGTCTGAATGATGTAAATAGTTACACGACCTCATCTCAGAAATATAGATAGGTGTAATACATATTATTTAGCAAATGTAAGAGAGAATGAAGAAAAAATTCGACCAGTCGAAGAAGCAATTCAAGAAAAAATCTGGATGTTTGGTTCCGTTTCCAAATGTACCTTAACTTACAGGATTATAATTATTAGATGCTGCTCACAAAAAACGTTTCCATTTGAATTATTGACACAACACAATTATTCTCCATTCTGTCTAGTTGTTGGTTAATCTAAACTTACTAAATATACGTACACTTCTATAGAAGACTTTCTAAGAACAATATCAGTGATCAGACAATTTTCCATGACATTGGTGTTTTCTTTATGTACGTTTCCCAATTTATTTCTGGATATTTTCCAACTTCTTCATGACTAACAAAACACAATATAAGAAAACTGGTCACCGGATGGGCGAGAAGAGAAGAAAGATAGTTGTGTTTATGAGCGAGGTAGGGTTTGTAAAATTTGGGGCTGGCCAACCGGTCACGCGTTATCAGTCCGTTTCTGTAAGCTGACATTTTGAAAGACTGTTCCAGCCAAGCGAATGACGCATGTTGGACCAGAACGTATCTGAAATCGGGTCTTAATCCCGTGGATGTCGTACATAGTTACACTCGCAGGCACATACACGTACACACACAAATAGAAATGTATGCATCTCTATTCCCACGAACATTCACAGGCATACGTATTTACACATGCCTTTCCGCACAAGCATTCCCCTCGCATGCACAATCATCAACATTCAGATATTGTCCCACACATAAGTACATTGACAAAATCACATATATTCACATTAGTGGATGCCTGTGATCTCATACACGTATTCGTATAAAATGGGTTGATTAAAATCGATTAGTATTGCTCAGAGACGAGGCTTGTGTGTCAAGATTGGCCCAAGTATGAGATTTTTCTGCGAGTAACGGTGGGGGGTTTGTTGGTGGTACTGGATTTGACAGTGGTGCTGGATGTCATATAAAAGGTGATTGTGGGCAGAGTCGATGATGGTGGCTTGACCGCCATGTGGGATGGGAGCTAGCATTGATGGTGGAGGTCAGGTTGGTACTGAAGTTGAAAGTGGGGGTGGTGGGGTGGTGGGTTGCTAGTGAATGCGGTGCTGGTGGTGGTGTTGGTGTAGTTAACCCTAGAACAATAACGATCAATTAAAGTTACACAACTACTAAACATGGGTATATCATACCCGATTTTGAAAATATCAAAAACGAGATTAAATATAAATCTTTAATTGAAATATTTTACATGCAGGCACTTTAAACATTGTATTTTGAGTTAACATTAATAGAAACTGAAAAACTGTTTAGGTAAGAAAATCACGTACTGAAAACTGTAATTAAAAATAGGAAAAATTGCACTGGGTACTATATACCCATGGTTAGTGTTCTAGGGTTAATGATGTAAGTGAAAAAGGTGGGGGAGATTATGACGGTGCTGAAGTACAAGTATGATATATGGAAGAGTTAATGTTATATGTAAAACTATGGTGGCCGCGATGGTTATGCTGCAATTAACGATGGACGTGGTGGTTAATGGTAGGGAATATGGTCGTGAACATGTTGGTGAAGCCCAAAATAATTGGTCGTGGTGATGGCGTTGATTTGACAGTAGATGCGGTGGTTATGTATACGAATCATATGATGATGATGATGATGGTGGTGGTGGTTCCAGAGATAAATATATAAGTGCGGAGAAAATGACGAAGAAAAACTCTGAATTCACTCGAGGTGGAGGAGAATTTTAAAATAGTGAATGAGATTGCAGGGTGGAGGTATTGATGTAAGTGCAAGTAGAAATGACTATGATGTTGATTTGAAAATGTAGATGGAAGTTATGATAGAGAATGTCATGGTAGCTGTGGTGGGGTCTGGGTGTCAATACTGTATGGTTAAATGGCATTGGAGGTGACGGTGGGATTGGAGATAAAGTTAAAAGTGTAGGTTATACTAGGCAAAGTGGCAGCAATGGTGAAAGTGGTGGAGGTGGTGGTGGTACTGAAGTTGAAGATGCAGGTGGAGGCTATTATAGGGAATGCGGTTGTCAAACTGAAGTTCATAATGTCTTAAAAAGTTGGTGGAGTTGAATGTATTTATGCAGCTGAGGGTCAAAGTGGAGGTTATTTCGGGGGATTTACGTAAGTGTATGTGGTAGTGAAGTTGCTCGTGGTGGTGGAGGTAATGGTCGTGCTGGAGGTGAATGCAGAGGTAGAGCTTGATCGTAATTTAATGTTTGTGTTGGCTGGGTAGAGACAATGATATAAGTGGAAGTGCCGTTGGAGCTGATGGCAGCGCTGGAGGTGAAGGCAGCGCTGGAGGTGATGGCAGCTCTGGAGGTGATGGCAGCTTTGGAGTTGAAGGTGGAGGTGAATATTATAGCAGTGAATATTGTGGAGCTAATACAGGGTGTCCACAAAGTTCGTGTGCACTTTAAAATATTATAACTTTATTTGTATTTGCGATAGAAATAATTTGTAAAAAGGATGAGAAAGAAGTAAATCTATATTTTCAAGGTTTTATTGAAATTATTCATTTATTTATTTATTTAAATTTACACATGTCCTCCATCATTAGCAATACAAAGGGTAATACGATTTTACAGTTCACGGAAAACATTTGCCAACTGATTTACAGTAATTCCTGAAATCACATTAGTTATTTTAGCTATACTTAAAACTAGGTACATTAATCTTTATAACATTTTTTACAGATTATTTCTATCGCGATTACAAATAAAGTTATAATTTTGTTCAAGTGCACACGATCTTTATGGACACAATGTATAGAATTTGAAGTCATAGTGGAGGAGCTAGTGTTGACGGTAATGTGTGTGTGTGTGTGTGTGTGTGCGTGTGTGTGTGTGGAGATATGTAGAAAAAATAGGAAAGAACACGTTAGGTAAATAATCCGGAGTTCTTTAGTATTTTTGCATTAATTTTAAAAAAACAGTGCCCCATAGAGAAGTAGAGCTTAAATTACAATTATTTTTAAAAAAATATGATTCCTTCGCTACATAAGAGTTCTCATGTTTCAAAAACGAGAGCCGAAAACCTCAATATAATTATTAAAATTAAATTGAGTTAAAGTATCAAGCCCTATTTCATCCTCAAGCGAAAATTTAGGAATCCTAAATTTTCGCTTGAGGATGAAATAAGACTTGATACTTGATATTGAGAAATCATATTTTTTTAAAAATAATTATATATATATATATATATATATATATATATATATATATATATAACCACAAAAAAGGAATATAAATGTCAATTTTCAGAACGATAGATTAAATACCACAAATTTGACAGGCGAATTATGCAAAATAAAAAAATGTGGAAATTATTCGTACAGTATGAAAAGTTTTTACAATTTTCACAATATTAATAGTCAATAGCATACACCCACTTTTTTATAACATGCTGCAATTCTTTTTCTAAAGATTTTGATGAGATTTAAACAAGACTTTTTGGGGATTTTCTTTCATTCTTCTGTTACAGGTTCTAATTCCAGAAGGTTTTTTGGTGTCCGACGATTTCAATTCTTGCCATGAATTTTCAATTGGATTCGTGTCAAGACGTTATTGAGGGCCATGGCAAAACTGTGATCTTCCTTTCTTGAAGCCACGCAGTCACTGAATTAGACGTCTGTTTGGAATCATTACCATGCTCTTTAGAGTTTTATATTACTTTCTTTGTGATTATTAACATATAGAAAACATGGCATCATACGGGCATCAGATTCTGAGAAATGGATAAAAATATTCAAAATTGATGGATGTACGAACAATTTCATCGTTGATAGCATCTATCTATCAATCTATCTATATATCTATTTCATTTTGTCTATATCTGTCATTATAACAGACTGTACCATAGATTTAGGGATAGCTAACTGGTTTGAAATAGTGCCGCAACTATTTCTCAACTTGTAGAAGTTAATAATTCTCTGTCTCAAGTCAACGCTAAGCTCCTTTGTCTTTTCCATCATGTTGTTAGCGTAAGAATAACAATGGTGACACTCTATACACGGCGTAATGTTCTTTGCTGGAATTATCATAAATATTCTACTGAATAAATAGTCTAGAGGGATTCACAAATAAAATAATTATCTAAATTACTTATACTGACATGAATCAACCAATTTAAAGTGATATTTTCTACTGTACGAATAATTTTGTCTTCTCCTATTTTGCATAATTCACATGTAAATTTGTTGTATTTATTCAATTGTTCTAAAAATTGAGCTTTATATTTCATTTTTTCTCCTTATTAACATATAAAAAGCTGGCATCACACGGGCTTTAGAGGCTGAGAAATGCATAAAAATATTCAAAATTGATGGGTGTACGAGGAATTTCATTGTTGATTGTATATATATATATATATATATATATATATATATATAGCACTTAAACTTATTATGTACACCATCAGGCAAGAAAAATAAGCCTGGAGTAGTTGTCTGTCACTTAGCTGAAAGAGAGACAGGATTTTTTATGTATTTATGTGTTGCATTTTTAAAAGAAATTTTGACAGACACATATTCGCGAAGCATTTTCATATTATATTTCTGATATTGAGTCAAAATTAATTTCGATATTTTGCAAGCAATTGTTATGAGGAATATATCATCTTATTAAATCAGAATAACTTCTACAGTAGGTAGTGAATTAAGGAATTCGAAATTCATTCTCCTTTCGCATCATAAGTTATATCATCAATAAATATAAATGATCTTTTTTTCCGTAAGCAAGCATGCAAGCCCAAGTCAGGACAATGCCTAATGACTCCATCATGTTTCATAGATGAGCTTTCGATCATAAGAAGATGTTTTCTTTCTCTCCGCGTTGGCCTTCCCATGATTTCGGTAGATATTTTACTTATGGACGCATCAGACCCTAAAACTTTCCATAGTTGACAGCCAAAGTGACAGCATGCAAATTTCAAATGATAGATAGCAAAAATCAAACAATTACAAAAGGTTTAAATATCAGTACATTGGAGAAGAGAAATATGTCTTATAGAAGCTATGCAAAGTATTACGAAACAAGAAATTTGCATTAGAAACGAAGAAAATACTTATTTCCAATATCACATAATGTTTGCATGATATATATATATATATATATATATATATATATATATATATATATATATATATATATTGTTATGGTCCGGTTCCTTGTACCATGGTGATAGTCCAAGATACAACCAATAAAGAAGAACTCGAACACAGGTATGGAATAGCACAGATATATTACAAACAGGAATATATACAGAAAAGTACAAGTGTTAGTTTCAACAATCAGGTTTAGTAGAGAGGACAATGTAGTCTCGACCAGTATCACTATTCCAATGTCTTGCGGTAATTGTCTAAACGCGACTCTGTTACGGACTGTCTCGACTTTTGACTCGACTTAAACTACTGACTATATTTATATCGAAGGCAAAGAGTTCAACCGATCAGCCGGTCGACCGAGATCGACTTGAACTGCTGATTATATTTAGTCACGCCCTCATGTGGGCATCATGTGGCACAACGCCAGTTTAACGTGGGATCTCCGAGCCCGTGGGCTCGGCCAAGAATATGCCCATTCACCCGTATAAAACTGGTTCAGGGTCAGTTTACATCCCCAAAAGAGAATCCGCCCTTCTGCGTAGCCTCTTTCGGGTTCCTTACCGCCCGAAGGCAGAGAGTGCAACCGAACAGTCGGTCAAGACTTGAACGACTGACGATATTCAGTCACCCACCCACTGGGGCATCGTGTGGCACAAGGAAGGTTGTTTAATGTGAGAACTCCGAGCCCGTGGGCTCCACACAAAAATTTGCCCATTGAACCCGTATAAACGGGTTCAGGGCTGGTTTAGCTCCCCGAAAGAGAATCCGCACTTCGGCGTAGCCTCCTTCGGGTTCCTCCCCGCCCGTAGACAGACAGTTCAACCGAACAGTCGGTTCAGAAGTGAACGACTGACGATATTCAGCCCCTCCCCCACCACTGGGGGATCATGTGGCACTAGGCCGTTTTTAACGAGAGAACCCCGAGCCCGTGGGTTCGGCCCCAAAATATTCCCATTGAACCCGTATAAACGGGCTCAGGGTCGGTTTACCTCCCCGAACGAGACACTGCCCTTCGGCGTAGCCTCCTTCGGGTTCCTCTCCGCCCGAAGGCAAAAAGTTCAACCAAACAGTCGCTCAGAAAGTCAGCGACTGACTCCTTGCCTACTCCTGAGGTGCAGTATTTATTAAGAATGGAATAGTCCATTATTATTATTATGTTTAAGCTCTCATAACATATATATATATATATATATATATATATATATATATATATATATATATATATATATGTATGTGCTTTGGGTAGGTATAGATAGTAGGTTATTGCTAGATTAAATATTTTTATATATTTATGAACTGCTATGTAATAATAGTCGGATATGGCAATGGATTCTGGAAAATCTCTTCTCAGATGATGAAACGACACAGAGCAACATGAATGTGGTTCTACAGAAGGGTGCTGATAGTACCATTCACTAAACATGTGATCAGTGACGAATTCATACAGAAATAAAGATACTTATGCATAGCAGTGATATATAACGAGAAAAAATATGAGGGATAATTTGACATGACGTACAGAAGTCAAATAGAACAGCCAGAAACATCGCATAGCCTACATCACAAACTTGTGTAAATGGATGGCAGAACAAGGTTTAGGAGAGACAGCAGAAAGACAATATTCACTAAAGAGCTACAAAATACAGGAAAACTAGGGAGGGACATGACCGTCACGCCTTGAGGGACACAAGAGGAATAGAAAAAAAAGATCTCTGAAAAAAGTAACAATTTTTGTAAATTTATTTTTAATGCAGTTCAAGTCTATCAAGAGTCAGTTAGCTCTGACAGGCCACACCCAGACACCAAATCAAAATCGAATTTTCTCTATGGATAATCACATCTGTATAGAATTCATGTCTTCCAAATATAAATTGTTTCCGAAATACTTTTTTTTTCCACGGCCGTGTCACTGATGCATGGAAATCAATCCGCGAATAAATTGCGTTTCCTTACTGTCTATAATAACCACTGTAAACTCTGTCTTACAATGTGCTGACTGATAGAAGATTAGCTATTTGCCTCTTATTTTGTCGTCAAAATAAAAACTCTCCGTCAGTTGTCATTTTTCATCGGTTTTTCTGTTTTGAAATCCTGCGGCGTGAAAAAATATTATATAATCTTCTTGTGCCCTGTTTTGATGGCTGCAAAATTCGTAATTAGTCCTGTAAATATTTCTATGCTTATTCGCAATATATTTAATTTAATCGTCACGAAGAAATGTTTATATAACAGTTTAGTGCGTACATAACATTCTGGAGATGGAGGATTAGACAGTTCCAACTCAAATATGGAAGAAATAATTATTTCTAATGTCACATAATGTATATATATATATATATATATATATATATATATATATATATATATATATATATAGTTTATAAAAAACTAGGTAATAAGTATGGGTAAACCTAAGGAGGATAAAATCCAGAGAGCTCAATGTAAATCCAGAGCAAATAATTTAAATAAAAACAGACCACTTTAAGGTTCCATGTAATACATTATTTCATCACAGCCGTTTTAAAAGGACTGCGGATCATCAGACTTTACTTCCAAACAAAAAATAAAAAGAAAAGATCAATGTCTGCTAACTCACTCATGACTTCTCTCTCCACCCTCACTTCCTCACTTCGTTAATTTACATATGTTTAATACGGCCCGTCAAAAATGTGTAAATTTTCTTTTTATTAATCTTAATTTTAGGTCAGCGAATATGTAGTGATTTATGCATCTGAAAATAATTCATATTTATCTGTATCTCACTCATTTAAACCGTTATTTATCTCCTCTCTTTAAAACTTCTCTCTGTTAAATTTTAATCCCCACCTTCACCTTTAGGCCTTTCCTGTTCTTCTTTCTTCTGTTACACCCTCTCTCTCGAGCTTTCATACATTTCCCTCTCATCCTTGTTTCCCACTCCAACAAATACACTCTCACGAAAATTTTGTTTTTTTTATACCAGTAGTTATATTTTCCGATTTCTTTTTTAATTTGTATGTTTGAAGAATTGGATCGTAATTACGATTCCAATGTAATAAATTATAACCCTGGAATATTAGTGTTTGAGCATTTTATATTCTATTCTTACTCTGTCCTGGACATTGAGTTCTACCAGGATTGTACCCTCTTGGGAACACACATATATATATATATATATATATATATATATATATATACCCAAGTGTATGATTGGTGTATATGAAATGAATTCCAATAACCAACAATTACTATTCTTAAAAGAGTGCTCAATACAAAGTAGAGCAGATATAATTATTTATTTTTAAAAAATTTATAACATAAATATGTTATAAAATCACTACAAAATAGCCATTTTGTTTCAACACCCTCGGTATCTTATCAAGTGATCATGTTGAATGTAAAATAAATGGTTTTAAAAGTTTCAAATTAATTAACAATCATTCACAAGGGAAAAACGTTGTTACAAAAACTAGATTGACCAATCAAAATACAAGTATAGGAAAATTCAAAAAGCTTGACAACAAAGTCATGTTATAATATCTATTGAGATGTTTAAAATATGGGTAGTATTAAAACAGAATTTATTCTAACCAATAATTACTAAATTATATGATAAAATTTAATATTAAAATTAAAAACTGCTAATTTCAAAATCAAAATTTAATCGCTATTAAGTTTACAACTATAAAATTACTGAGGAGAAAAGAAGAAATATATGTTATTCAATTTATGTCTTCATTGAAGTTACTTTAGAAGCTAATTTTATATCCGGTTCTTTTGACAATATGTATACATTTTAATCCCAAGTGTGTGAATGGGTTCCTAAACTCACGCGTAAAACAAACACAATCAGATTATAATATATAAGCACCCAGACATATTTATATATATATACACACAAAAAGAGACGAGACAGAGAACATCTCCACGGTCGTTCATGAGAAAAAAAAAAGGAAGTGATGGGGAGAGGGAAACCAACACACACGTACATACATACACAATTAAAAATGAATGCACTTTCCATGCACATAGACAACCATAAATACATACACAGACATTGACCCAGACAATCGGATACCACAACCAATAAATATTTAAGACAGAAAGTGTCATTACACAAATGCTAACCACTTATTGAAATATAACTTAAGCGAGTAAATATACAAAGATAAAAATGATTAAAAAATAATATTATTTAATATATTAAAATAGTGTATGTAAATATAAAATCGGACATCAAAGTCAACACCCATAGGTAACTACGATGTCCACATCATATATATATATATATATATATATATATATATATATATATATAGATACGTATACATACACATACACACACACAAATACATATATATATAATAATTTTCTTGACACACATATATATATATACACACACACATATATATATATATACATACATGTACACAGAAATACATGCACTTAAATACATAAACATATACCTATGTATATATCTCCATGATAACAAGGATACATACACATACAAATATACACATATATACCGGCAAATATACACACATATATGTACACATACTCTCATATAAATACATATATACATACAGCAATACACAAATATAAACATATATACACACATATACTAACTCATGTGGCCATAATTACATACCCAAGTTTCCATACCTACACGTACACACAATCTCATATACAATAGGTGTCAACATACACATATACAACCGCAAACATATATAAGTAAAACACACACACACACACATATATATATACACACACATAAATATATACATGAAAATACCTATCTATAATAGCAAGTACACATATATACATACATACACATAAATACAACGACATTCAACCAAATACATACATAAACGTACATACATGCACACACATAGACATAGACATACATCCATATACATGCAAACACAAAAATACATGTATCCTAACATACATATATAAACAAATTCTTACAAACAGAAATATACGTAAATATAAATTTAGGTACACTTCATAACAGCACACACACACACACACACGCACGCACACACACACACACACACACACATATATATATATATATATATATATATATATATATATATATATATACACATACATATACATACACATACATACATACACACACATATATATATATACATATATATATACATACATGCATATATATCCATCTACACATACATACACACATACATATATACACACATAAATACATATATACATACACATACACATACATACATATATATATATATATATACATACATAGCCACATACACAAATAAACATACATACACATATACATCAAAATTTTTAACCTCTTCTTCTTCGTTTTTACCTTCTTACTTTATATACATATATATATATATATATATATATATATATATATATATATACACATATACATATATATACACATATACAAACATATATATACATACACACACACACATATATATACACATACATATACACACACATACACACATACATATATATATATATACAAAACCTAGCAACATATTAATACACTAATATACAAACATACACATTCCACAGTACAAACACACATAACTACACACAAATATATATATATATATATACACACACACATACAGAAAAATGAATAACACTATGTAGTTATACAATACACATTCATATCGTCAGATTGACCATCAGTCAATAAAAGTTATAATCTATTAAACTTACAGCGACATATCATTATCATTTAAAGTATACGACCCCTACAATAAGTTAAATTTGTAACGGTGTTTACAATTAACCGTTAGTTCATATCTTTGATTTAAGAGATCAGCCTTGTTTTTAAATCAAATAATTTTTCATTAAAACATAGGTAACATGGGGCGTATAGTGATTTACATGTCCGGGCTTTCTTAATCAATGTCAATTTAACCGTAGGTGTTTTGTTCTTTTCTTTTAGATTCCAAAAGTACTTGGATAATGAAGTCATGTACCTGTAGTGACTGTTATTAAAAGATTGCATATGCCCCCGCCAGCGTTCTTTGAATGTTTTCATTGTGCTACCAATGTAAAATTTCTTTATATTTGGATTCTCAATAGTTGAGATTGTACTAAGATAGACTACAGAACTAATCACAGTTATTTTGTAGTGGACAATTATTAGGATACCTACAATTACATAAGTTGTTATTCGTGTTATTATATTTAGCATCACTGTTAGTAACCTTTTGAGTAATCAAGCTTTTTGAGTCCCTATACTTGTTAAAGACTATGTTGTTATGTTTTTGAATTATTTTCTCTAGGTTATCTGCACCACTATAGCTTAATTTAAGGGTATTAGGATTAAATATTTTACTAAGTGGGTTAGATTCAGGGTTAGGGAAATGTTTCTTGATGAGGTTTAGAAACATACGTCCTAATTTAGATTTAACCATTATATTGAAAGGGGGGGGTGAACCAGATGATCTTTCTAGATCTTCTTTTCTTACTATGGTTGTAATCGACAGGGTTTTTATATTGAATAGTGATATCTTTGTATCAACTATTTTTGAGTGAAGAATTGTAAAAATCACGATGTTTATTAAAAACATCTTTGTTAGAAGAGTTAATGCTAATTCTAAATCCAATGGAAGAGGGTATATGTTTGATGACTGAAGGGGGATGGTTGGAATTTGAATGTACGTATATCGGGTTGGAATTAAACTTCACATATGGTTGGAAAAGGTTGCTAGCAAGGTCTAAGGTGACGTCTAGAAAATCCACTTGTTTAACATTAGTAGTGACTATTGTCCTAAGACCTAAATCCTTAAATACCCTATGGATCATTTTCCTAATATGGTCTACCTTAATTTTAGTGGAGTTTTTAACAACTAATAAGCCAGCATCTCAATACAATCCTACACTATCGGAATCTAGACAATCAAAGGCACTTAAATTATACAAAAGAAATCATCCAACCAGGTCAGAAGCTTCAGCAGAATCCAGAGAACCCATCGAAATGTCAAAATTGTTGTTGCAAGACTTTTTGGTCCACTGTTCATCCTTGTAGATCAGAACAGAATTTATATATATATATATATATATATATATATATATATATATATATATATGTGTGTGCGTGTGTGTGTGTGTGTGTGTGTGTGTGTGTGTGTGTGTGTGTGTAAAATGAGAATAAATAGAGTAATATTTGTAATATTTTTTACTTTCACATTTATTTTTTTACTTTTTAGAGCATTTTGTTAGATTAGCACTTAATGTATTTTTAGGAAATGACTTTGTCCGGTGTACAACACATCTCTATTTTGCATCCGCTACTATTTGGCCTCTTTGGCCGCCATTGATTTCATATGTCGGCAATGATCCATTCATGAAATTTTTTGATTTTTGCTTCTTCCTTTAGTTTAAATTTAACGGAGTTCATTTTCGATTGGTTGATCTGAGTAAAGCACACAAACCTTATAACCTCCCCTCTTTTTTTCATTTTTCGTAAAAGACACTGTATTTTGCTTTGAAATCTGAATAAATCGTTCAATCGCCAGTAATTTACAATCGCCTGATGAGATGCATTGATGCGCATCGAAAAACGACTGCAATTGTGTAGGGTTTTTGACATTATATATATATATATATATATATATATATATATATATATAAATGGAACAGCAAAACCAATTCTTGGTTTTTGTTGTTCAGAGAAGACATTAAATTTTAAGATCAAGAGACAAGAGTTCAATATTTCAGATTTTACACATTATGAAAGTTCGACAATTATTTTAAGACATTCTTATGTTTATACATTCTTTTTATAGATACAAATATTTATGTAAATGTTCTGTTTATAATAAACAGTATTAACAACATTTACCGGCCGGAATGTCCTAGAAATTTTCACAGGAAATATTCATCCTTCGACAGGATTCAAACCTGTATCCTATACGGAACCGTCATTTAGCTTGACGTGCCTTTACCGATTTGGCCACGAAGGAGCGTTTGGTTAGCAAGGTCGAATTTAATAATTTCAGATTTTATTTACTGCTTAGTACATACCACCATTTGTATCAGATCATCCCATTTTCCAGTCAGCAAAAGTAAATGGGCAGATAGTCTTAAAGTAAGTAACATTTAACATTTGGTTACATATTATTTGCTAGCACAAACTGAATGAAGCCTGTGACCTATTGACTGTCACCAAAATGTTGCATTCTCCATTCGTGATTTGCGATTCATTTTATTTTCCAGAATTTTTATCACAGACATTTTCAGTTTTTGTTTGTTCGTTTCGGGAAGTTTCTTATTCCAGTCAGGTATTCAAGAGATGAAATCATATTCTATTGGGTTATGGTCCAATAATTGACTCGGCCAGTCTAAAACTGTCCACTTTTACCCCTGATTAACTCCTTAGTTGTGTTGCCAGTATGTTTTGAGTTATTTTCCTGCTGCTGGATTAGTTGGGATGCATTTCTTTGTAATTTGGCAGGGAAAATGTATCTCTAGACTTCTGAATCCATTCTTCTGCTCGCATCATGAGTTATGTCATCACGAAATATGAATGATCCTTTTCTGTAAGCAGTCATGCAAGCTCAAGCCAGGAAAATGCCTAATGCCTCCATCATGTTGCACAGATGAGCTTACATAATTTCTCCACGCGTTGGCATTTCCATCACTTTGGTAGATATTAATTATGGACTCATCGGTCCATAAAACATGCTTCCAGAACTTTTCTCGCTTGTCGCTATAGTTCCTTGCAAATTCTAATCTCTCTTCTCATCTTTATTGTTGATGAGTGGTTTGTATTTTGTGGTAGGGCTTGTATATTTTTGCCCTGAAAGTCTTCTTAAACGATGAAATTCCTTCACCCTAGAGATTGTTGGTGATTTCTTTTGTTTTTTTGTTGGTTTTTTTTTTGGTTTTTCCTCACGGCTCTAACATTGTTTCTCTCAGCAACTACCATTTTTTCCCTAGTCGAACTTTTCAATGTCTATTTCTCAGTACACCTATACAGTCTCTCTTTTGCAGGAGATTCTTAATTGTTGTGTTGGCTATACCCAATGTTTGTCCAATGGCTCTGATCGATTTCCATTCTATTTTTCACCTACAAAATGGTTTACTTTTCTCCCGCAGGCATCTCTCACTCTCGTCTTCATGTTAGTTTATACTTTTTAACAGAATATACTGTTTGAAAAGGTGAAAAGCAAGACTAAGACCACGAGTGGTCAATCAGATCTATTTAATGTTTAAATAATCAATCTAAAAGGCAACACTTCGGAAACGAGGAACAAATGTCAGTCACCTGTTCCAGTAGTTTTGCTCACTGGAAAAATGCGTGGGTTCAAATAAAAGGTAGTATGCTCTAAGTTGTTTAACAATTCAAAATTTATATACCAAGAAATAAAGCTGAAATTCTGAAATCTTATGTCTTTGTTAGAATTATCAGAAATATTCTAATGAATAAATAATTTGGAAGGCATCACCGATAAAATAATTATGTAAATTAATTTTACATAATTCGCCTGCCCGATTTGATTTATTTGACCTATTGTTGTGAAAATTAACTTTTATTTTCCTTTTCTGTGGTTACCAATATATGAAAAACCTGGCGTCATATGGTCATTAAATTGTAAGAAATCGATAAAAATATTCAAATATGATAAATGTAGGAATAATTTATTAATATTAAATTAATATATATATATATATATTGGCTCCTGAAAAATTTATTTCGGTTGAGCTCTCTGGGGGAGGAAGTGTGGGTTTGTAAACAGTAACTATTACGGCTATTATAGCAAGTCTCTTCGGTAAAAGCGAATTGAGTCCTCGCAGTTAGCGTGTTTGTATCTAAAAATAAATACGCTAAAATTCGACTTCGTCCCTGCCGGCTTAATAGTAGAATCTCCGACTGACGCCAATTCAGCCATACTGGAGAGCTGCGAAACAGTCTGTCTGTGTATGACACACACACACACACACACACACACACACACACACACACATATATATATATATATATATATACATATATATATATACTATGTTTCGAAACTGGTCAGCAGTATTCAATATTAAATCATAACTAACAGGTGGCAGTTTCATCCTCAAACGATGTTTGGAATAACTATCCTTCGGAATGTTTTACTCATTTATAATTTTCAAATAGACATGTAATCTAGGGTTTGCTTTTCTTTTATCATGTCGACACAGCTTTGATGGAAGTAGGAGGGTTTGTTTTATGTCAAGTTTTGGGAGTCATGTAAAGTTGGATTGTTTTGTTTTTTGTTTTTTGTTTTTTTGTCTGTCTACAATGGCTAATCTTATCGGACTTCCCTGTTAAAAGTCTAACTAGATACCATGACTGTTCATACCGTCTCTCCAAGAATAGCCACTCAGCTTAGTGTCAGTACAAACACCAGATCAGCTCTGTGGGTGTTGAACAAACGCAAGTGTGACTGAGGATTGCCAAAGTGAGCGCTCTGAAAAACAATATATATATATATATATATATATACACACACACGCACACACACACACACACATATATATATATATATATATATATATATATATATATATATATATATATATAGAGAGAGAGAGAGAGAGAGAGAGATATTATGGTCGCCAATCATCACGCGTACCCTGAAACCATTCACTAACATTCTGATTGTTGAATTTGTCAATATTAAACACTCTTAAATATCTCTGTTATTACAAATTTAGTGTAAGAGATATGGGCATTGAATATAGAATAGGGATTTTTAGAGCTAATTTCGCTCAACACTGCAAGAGATTACAAAACCAAAAAATTAACCTAGTCAAGAGACATATTCTTAAATAACCTCTGTCGATTGTGACGTTCAAATGGATGTCATTTTTTTTATGGCGTTAGTCATCATGGTTATCTTTAACATCCTGTCTATTTAAAATAATTTCTGTCTATTTGTTATCTCTCCTAAGCGCTGTCTCAACATCCATTTAAAAAAGCTGTTAAGTTAGTTATGCATTGTTTTCCTCTATATTTTTGGGGATCAATGTGATTAATTTTTTTCTTTGTTTAAGGGCATTAAATGACCAGATGGGTCATTTAATGCCGAGCTTTAATTTGGCGAGGAATTTTGAAGTAATAAAAAGGCGTTATTCTGATTTTACAACTGAATTCATCGTAGATGATGCTCAGCTTTTGTGCATATCCACATTTGTTTGGACATATTTACTAGAGACAAGGATATATGTGGTTTATGTTGTAGTTATATTTTGGAATACAGTTTGATTTCTTTAACAAATTATAGGATATTATATGGATTAATGGATTAGGATATTATACGGATTAATGGATAAGTATATTATATGGATCCATGGATAAGGATATATGGATTAATGGATTAAGATATGATATGGATTAATGTATTAGGATATTATATGGATTCATGGATTATAATATATGGATTAATGTATTAGGATATGGAATGTATTAATGGTAAGGATATATGGATTAATGTATGACAATATCATATGGAATAATGGATTAGGATATATGGATTAATGAATTAGGATATGAATTGGATTAATGGATAAGGATATATGGATTAATGTATTAGGATATGAAATGGATTAATGGATAAGGATATATGGATTAATGTATGACAATATTATATGGAATAATGGATTAGGATATTATATGGATTAATGGATTAGGATATTATATGGATTAATGTCATCAAAGCGTCCTTGCATATGGGTTGTTTGATTTTCTTAAGGGCATATCAACCTGTTTGGTTTGGTTTGGTTTGTTTTACGGTATATCGACCACAATGGGTAATTTAATGGCGACAAGATTTTCATTGCTGGTAATATTTTTTTCAAAAATGTATTGATGGAAATATTTTTCCAAAACTGTATCGCTGGCAATATTTTCCTTTTTCAAAAATTTATTGCTGGTAATAGTTTTTTTTTTTTCTTCGGAAATGCTGGTAATAATTTTTTTACAAAGTATTTCTGATATTTTTACACTTTCATAGTGCTTTCATCCTAGATTCAGGGTTAACTATTGGCCCAGAGGTGGGAGCATAACAGGTGCTACCACCCCGGGTCAGGGTGGACCTGGGAACACCAGCAATTAAGAGGTGGTTCCACGCTCCTCAAAACCTCCTGATCAGAGGCCTTGCTGCTGGACGTAGTTTATCGTCTTACCCAGGACGCGGATGTAGTTTATCCTCACACCCAGTACAAGCATATTAACCTGTGGGGATTATTTAATGCCGAAATCTAAATAATTTGTATGTAATTTTAGGCTTTCAACTACAGATAATATCTACATGTTATACTTTCAGAGTAAAGGTATGTTTTTTTAGATATATATTTTCTAGAAGATGTATTGTTTGTTATTTTACTATAAAGATGTTTTTTCATATATTTTTAGTTTTGAATTGATTCTCATTTTCTGACATTGCATTGTAGTTGCGGCCATTACATTATAAAACATTACTATTGCCTGGGCGTTCACGATTCATATACAAGTTTATGGACATAATAGGGTCGGTGATACGTATTCTTTACGTTTAAGTTATGTCTTAGAATAGAGTTTGATTGAAGAAATTATAGGATATTATACGCATTAATATCATGAAGGAGTTCTTTCATGTTAGTTGTTTGGATGATTTTGTTTAACGGCATATCAACATCTCTATGGGTTATTTAATACCGAATCTAAATATTTTGAACGCATTTGAATGCCTTCAACTTCCGATTAAATGCATTGTTGGTAATTGTACTATATAAAAATATATTGTCGGTATTATTACTATAAAAATATAATTTTATCCGTTCATAGAGTTAGTTTTTGTTTGGGGGTTGACTATTTTTCCATAGCTGGTACGCAAACAGGTGCTGCCACTCGAGGTCAGAGTGGGCCTGGATACAACAGGAATTAAAAGACGGTTCCAGGCTGCTCAAAACGTCCATTCTCCTGATCAGGAACCTTGCTGCTGAATCTGCTTTCAATCTGCGCTGTGAGTATCCAATTTTCAAGCCCTTTTTCCTTATTATTTGACCCAGAAATTTCAACTGTTTCTGATATTAAATATAAATTACCTTTTTGTTTCCATTTTCTCTAAGACTTCGTCATTGGTAACATGATATTCCCAGCATCCTTCGGTACAGGATAAGGGATGTCAGAACACTATATCTCTGTGATCATTTCGGAAATATAAAACAGGAATTGAACAGGCTAAATGTTAATATTTAAGGCGTATATGAAATGTAATAAGCAAGCAATAAATATTTCGTCAGTGACAAATCATGTTATGTAGGCGGAATTCTCTGTATATTATATACACCTGATGAAATGAAACTTGGACGACAGAACGGCCGAAAGGTCGTGATAACAACAAAAACAACAAATATGAGAACAATAGCGCGCGTGTAAATAGCGTAGACAAAAAAAGAATAATCGAAAGAAGAAAAAGAAAAAAAGGGAAGGTAAAAGAAAGGGAAGAAGGAAAAATAAACAGAAAGAAGATAAAAGAAAGAAAGAAAGAAAGAAAGAGAGAAGGAAAGATGTATGAATGAAAGAAGTCAGTGAAAAATAGCGTGATGACAGAAAGAAAGAAAAAATGAAAAGAAAGAAAGAAAGAAAGAAAGAAAGAAGGAAAGAAAGAAAGAAGGAAAGATGCATGAATGAAAGTAGTCAGTGAATGATAGCGTGATGAAAGAAAGAAAGAAAGAAAGAAAGAAAGGGGAGAAGGAAAATAAACAGAAAGAAGATAAAAGACTCCAAAATATATAAATAAAAAAGATAAAACAAAAAGAAAGAAAGAAAGAAAGAAAGAAGGAAAGATGCATGAATGAAAGTAGTCAGTGAAAATTAGCGTAATGACAGAAAGAAAGAAAGAAAGAAAGAAGGAAAGAAAGAAGGAAGGAAATATGCATGAACGAAAGTAGTCAGTTAATGATAGCGTGATTACAGAAAGAAAGAAACAAACAAACAAACAAACAAACAAAGGGGAGAAGGAAAATAAACAAAAAGAAGATAAAAGACTCCGAAATATATAAATAAAAAAGATAAAAGGAAAAGAAAGAAAGAAAGAAAGAAAGAAGGAAAGAAAGAAAGAAAGAAAGAAAGAAAGAAAGAAAGAAAGAAAATGAAGAACCAATAGACAAGCGAAAGTATGGAAGTGTTTAATAAATAATGAAAAAGAAAATTCAGGAGAACGGACCAAAGAAAGAAAGAAAGAAAGAAAGAAAGAAAGAAAGAAAGAAAGAAAGAAAGAAAGAAAGGTAAAAAAGAAGAAATTAGAAAGGAAAATAAGTAAAATTGAAAAGTATGGAAAAAAAAACGAAAAAGAAAAGAGAAAAGTAAAAGAGAAAGGAAAAAGACATGAAAAATCTAAATAAGAAGGAAATAAATGCAATATTTAATTTCCCAGAGTTGTAACGAACATAGGAAGGGAATGAATGAATTTTCAATAGAAATTTAACAGATTAGAAACATCAAACAAAGCATAAACATTATACCTTCACTTTATTCAGTTAGCTCGCTTTGTGCCGGTGTGGTCATCTCCTTCCTCTAGTTCACAATTGTAGTTCATATTGGCATTCAAGGCAGAATTCCTAGATCGCTTTTCGATTTCTTTTGCACCGGGAATGTTGAGGTTACCTTTCAGACGTAGATTTTTTTTCGAAGTTACCCGTCTTCTATGCTTAACCCTTTGAACCCTGCCTTCCTGAATATGTTTAACTCCTTCTGCATGAGCTCCTGAGTCAAAATTCGCAAATCATTGATATGTACTGTTTCACGGTAGATATAAAAAACAGAAGTTTTTACCCACCATTCAACTGGGCATTACGTCATTTTTCTGTACGCCCGGTAAAGCGGTGTCAAGGAGTCAATGGGTTAATGGTGACTAGACTGATTTTCCTATAGTTGGAAGAGAAAAAATGAATTCATAACTTCCCCAGTATTATTAACACATAAGTGAGTACACCGGATTCAACTGGGATTTGAACTTGAGTCTCTGATTGCTCGATCTGAGCGGCTAACCCCCGCCGTGCCTTCACAAACATTGTACAACTGGTAATTCGTTAAATTATTAAAATATTACATACAAGTGGAAATAGACGCCATCGTATTGGCAAATCGGACATTTGAATATGCCCGTTGGAAGCGAGAGAAGCCATGTCGATTTGCCTCTCATCGATTTTACTGAAATAGTCCTCTAAATATCCACATGTCGATTTTTGGCTGGTCGGATGAGAATGAAAACGATACCAACCAGCGATGGGGAAATATTCTTTTAAAAACCAGCTCGAGCAAGTGGAATCGCTAAAAGCAAGTAAATTCAAACAAAGACATTAATAAATTCATATATTTAGTATATCAGTTTTAATCTATCACAAGCTCAGAACTGGAAGACTATCTCATAACCAATTTCCGCTATATCTGTCTATCATTTTGAGATTTATTTTAGGCCTGCACATACGAGGTTACATCAAAAATTATCGGGACTTGTGCTATAAAGAAAATGTAAACATTTAGACTTTTAACCCTTTGAGCCGTGCGTTTCTGAATAATTTTAACCCATATGCCTTAGCTCCTGAGTCAAAATTCGTAAATAATTGGTACGCAATGTTTCACAGTAGATATAAAAACAGTTACAAGTGTTTGCCCACCGTTCAACCGGTAGCTGAGCATGAAGTCATTTTTCTCTACCACTGTTAAACCGGTAGCTGGTCATTACGTCATGTTACATCCATCGGCGTAGATTGTTCTAGTTCCACATGCCATGCCTCTTACAGATATCTCAGTATCAGTTATTTCCCTGTAACTCAACTGTCCAAATTATTGTTCACCTCTGTTTTAGCCTGGCATTGAACTTAAAACCCTTTGGCTCCAGTCACTGGATTACTTCTACTTCGAAAATTCCAATCACCTGAAGAAGGCAGTTGTATACAACGGCTGAAACGCTGGGAAAATTGGCAACCAAAATTACGTCAGAACAATCTAATTAGTGTAAACAACTCGCTATATATATATATATATATATATATATATATATATATAATTTCTGCGATGACTAACTAGAAATATTTACTTTAAGTATATTTGTACTATTGTCCTTATCTTTGTTGGCATTATAAAATATTTCGACCAATATTCCCGACGATTATCATTTGCTTGTTACTCGCATAACCTTCAGGACATTTTTAAATGAAACCTTTATTTTCACCTTTGTACAAATTAATTGAAACAAAACGAATAATTCCGTTATTATTGATTTTTTTCGTATTTTTCAAATGAAACATGACCGATTGCACATGTTAATACTTCGTATGTCCATTCCACGAAGTCGTTCCTTGCAGATTGACCACAGATTCTCAATTGGATTTAAATCGCGAGAAATTCCGGTCCAATCTATAGCACTTTGAATTGCTCTCTGGTAAGACTTGCCATTGTGTTTCTGCAGCGTTACACTTTTCGTAGGCTTGATTGGAGTAACAACCATCGGAGACAAGGGCCGTATGACAACTAATTGACAGTCGAGACAATAGTGTCTAGACGTGATAAAAATCTGATGCAATCATAGATGACGCAATATATTTCAAGGCCAAACAAGTTTCATTATACACCTCGAAAATAGATTCATATTACTGCACAGCACTGTAAATGAGCTAAACAGAGGACAAAATAGAAATCGAGAATACCCTGTAAGAACAAGGGTTCTAAAGCAGAAACTAAAGAAAGAAACTAAAGCGGTTGTTTCAATTAATTTGCACAGGGGGGTATATAAGCCTGGTCGTTTCGTCACACCACATGGGTTCTCTCAATGACCTTGGTTTCCGCATTTTCGAAAACGTCCATAGGCCTCGGATCTCGCCTCTTGAGTTCTTTTCCTCTCATTTGAAAGGAACATGTTTCCTGACAACCAGGAAATCCAAGAGAATGCGATGACGCTATCACTTAAGAAACGTCACAATAGTGCTTTCATTAATGAAAACGACCCCCGATTAAGTGTATGAATTCTGAAGGTTATTAACCCTTTGAGACCTGACCATCACATTACCAGTGGTAGAGATAAAAGGCGTAACGCCCAGCCAGCGATTAAACAGTGGTAAAGAAAATTAACATAATGCCCAGCGATCGGTTGAACTTATTTTCTCTCTCTCTCTCTCTCTCTCTCCCTCTCAATATATATATATATATATATATATATATATATATATATATATATATATATATATATAGCGAGTTGTTTACACTAATTAGGTTGTTCTGACGTAATTTTGGTTGCCAATTTTCACAACGTTTCAGCCGTTGTATACTCCTGCCTTCTTCAGGTGATTGGAATTTTCGAAGTAGAAGTAATCCAGTGACTGGAGCCAAAGGGTTTTAAGTTCAATGCCAGGCTAAAACAGAAATTAACTCCTGGCTTCGTAAATTGTTGTCAACCAGTAGGTGTCTGGCATTAAAATTTTCTCTGAAGTTGGATTCTGCGATGACTGAAGACATATATCATCTTGTTCTGTATATAAATACAATGAGCTCTCTTGATGGATCTAAACGCCTAAAAAAGAAAATAACTCACTCGGAAGAAAAATCCTCGAGAATGCCGCCTATAATATTATCCAAAAATCCAGGTTTTTTCCTATTTCATCTTTCTTAAAAGAATTACTACTCTCCGAAACAAACGTACACAACAGTATCAAGAAATTAAAAGTAAATGTTTGAATCCGTCAACACAGCAATAAAAACAATATCTCCATACGTGACAGTAATTGACGTAATTTTCAGTTAACAGTATGAAAATAATAACGTTCTCTAAATTCTTCCAGTTGCTAAGGACATTTTGTTTTGTTATTAATAGTTAATTTGTTTAAATAAATTCATTTCGTTTTTTGCCTTTAAAAAGTCCGTATTAAGCGAAACGCGTCGGCAACTATTACAGTTTTCCTATTTTCTTTTACATATATGTAAGCAAATATATGGATATAGAACCGACAGTATGAAGAAAAATATACGGAAAAACAAACAAAAATCCTAATATGCAATTATGCTGTTTTAATGTTAATATAATGTCAACGTCGGTTGATCATATTGAAACGGAACGTTGATCTTGAAAAAATTTCAGTTATCTGTTTTGATTAGTCTTACTCTTATATCCATTATCTTTTCAAGTTGAATTGTATATAGTCTAATGTTAATTATGTTTTATGAAGATGTCCTCAAGATGGTCGACTAGACCGAAACGTCCGACGTTGACATTATATTAACATTAAAACAGCATAATTGCATATTAGGATTTTTGTTTGTTTTTCCGTATATTTTTCTTCATATATATATATATATATACATATATATATATATATATATATATATATATATATATATATATATATATATATATGTGTGTGTGTGTGTGTGTGTGTGTGTGTATGCATATTGAACATTATTAATTATGCTTACTGGCCTGAATGTTCGAGAAAATATGAGGTCTCCGACGAAATCGAAGGTGTAAACTTCATCAAAAGCGCTATTTGATCTGATGTTCTGTTAATTATTCATTCACAAAAGGCGGCTGGAAGTCCCAATTACTCTTTATAAACATACACCTTCGACGATTTTTCACGATCGTCTTAGTCATGCGACCTGAAGAGGACACTTGACCGCGACGGAAAACCAAAGCAAGCAGCTGGCAAGTAAGGGGCACGAGGACGTCTGCAAAAGGGAGATGAAAGCGATGGGCATCGAGTGATCGAAAAACGTCGCCAACGATCGCTCATTCTGGAGACGTGATTTATACCGAGGACTGGGGCAAGGAGAGAAGAAACGAAAGCTTGCGGCCGGGCAGAAGCGTGCTCGAAGAAAAGAAAACAACACAAGGACAGCGACTTCCCATTCATTCAATCAATCGCGCCTGTCTTCCCGTGTGGGCTTGTACAGACATAACAGTTGGTATGTCACCATTAGCAGCCGAGGTAGACCTCTTTGGGTGAAGAAACATTGAGCCTTGAGGCCGACGGACGCCACATCCCTTAATAAGAACTATAAGAGATACCTGGTTACAGAAAAAGAGAACGAGTTGCTTCAGTAGATTAAATAAATGGTTCATTGCGATATTCACTGACGGTTATTCGGATAGAGCATCTGATGAAGGCCGGGGGTCCAAACGACGGAAAACTGTGATAAAAACAACTAAGATTAGGATAAATGTTAGAACCTAAGTAAGTAAAATAATAATTAAGTTTTGTGTTCTTAAGCAGCGCGAAAAAAAACTTAAATATCAATAAAAAACATCAGCAACAAAAAAGTTCGTATTTTAGAAAGTAAATATATAGATAGAAGATAGATATGAATTAGTAAACAGATAAAAAGATAGATGGATTTTAATATTTGCATACACTCTATCCCTGATATTGAGCACTTTTACTCATAAATCTAATATACCTATATATATATATATGAAATAATAAATCCTATTGAGCCAACTTTTTTTTTAAGCGTTTCACCCCAAGCAAGGCGGGAAGCCACTAGCACGCAATAGGCTAGAGAATTGGAGTGAGTCCAAATACGAGTGATAGAGGAAAAGATGAAGGGAAGGATAGGGGATAGATCAGGGCATCTGGAGATGTCAATTGACATTACATTTGAATAGTTGGAGACTATAGCTATCAGGGAAACAGGAAAAGGGGAGAGAGTTTCACAGGCGAGAAGTGCAAGACACAAAGCTATTGAAGTAGAATCGACGGCTAGATTTAACAGTTTCGACAGTGAAAGGGTGAGAGGGAGATGCCAGCCTATTAGAACGCTTAAATTCATGAAGTTTGGGAACCAGCGAAAGCAGTTCATCGGAGAAGTTAACGTGCAAGTATTTGTAAAAAAGACAGAGGGAGGCGACAGCACATCTGTGAGAGGGCGACTGCAGACGAGATGCCAGATCAGGTCCAATTACATTGCATCTCCGTAGATACGAATTAATAGATAGATAGATCGATTGCTATTGCTAATAGATAGATAGATATGAATTAATAAACAGATAGATATATAGACAGACTGACAGATAGATGTCTCAAATCAGTTGATCGTATTAATCGGGATAAATAGTATAGGTGTTTTTGTAATAGATAGATAGATAGATAGATAGATAGATAGATAGATAGATAGATAGATAGATAGATATGAATTAATAAGCAGTTAGATAGACAGACAGACAGACAGATGTCTAAAATCAGTTGATCGTGTTAATCTGGATAAAGAGCATAGCTGTTCTTGTAATAGATAGATAGATAAATATGAATTTATATATATATATATATATATATATATATATATATATATATATATATATATATATATAGATAGATAGATAGATAGATAGTTATGAATTAATAAACAGATAGATAGATAGATAGATAGATAGATAGATAGATAGATAGATGTCTCAAATTAGTTGATCCTGTTAATCAGGATACATAATATAGCTGTTGTAATAGATAGATAGATAGATAGATAGATAGATAGATAGATAGATAGATAGAAAGATAGATAGACAGACAGACATCGCATGTGATAGATGGGTACAGATAGATAAATCGCAATAGATAGATAGAAATAGACTGAGATAAATAGATAGATAGATAGATAGATATGAACAGATTGAGTTAGATATATATGAACAAACTGTGATAGATAGATAGATAGATAGATAGATATGAACAGATTGAGTTAGATATATATGAACAAACTGTGATAGATAGATAGATAGATAGATAGATAGATAGATAGATAGAGCTAAACGCACTGCAGTAGCTTAACCAAGTGTAAGTAATATTAATTGCCTTTGCATTTAGAATTCGACATGCTTTCGAAAACGAGTGAAAAGAGATAAGATGGACGGCAGGAAGTAAATGAAATCGGCACTTGTTAGTGTCACTTGTAATATGCGAGGCTGAGTAATGGAATTGTTTTTGGTTTGCTAAAAAGCACTGTAAATTTTTTTGACAAAGTCACGAAATTCTGTTCTCTTCGGCGAACCGAGGATGAAGATGAGAAAAAATTAGAGTTGCAAAGTTTCCGAAAACTTTGCTCTTTTTGATGTTCTTTGTTTTCTCTTTTCTTTTTACTTTCTTTCTTTTTTTTTTTTTTTTTTCATAGAGTGGTGCCAACCATTGAGTATGTTTTGACTACCAAATTGCAAACAAAATAAAATAAAGTTACAAATTTGTCCGAGGTGAACTCTGTTTCCTGACGTCTTCCTTTCCTTCTTCTCTGTTTGTTAATATTTTCTCTAATGTCTTTTTTTTTCCTTAATTCTTAATCTGGGAAACATAAAAGATATGAAGTCTTAGAAAAATGTATGTTGATTCCTGATGTTGAGCGTCGGTTACCTGGGGAAAATTAGAAAGATCGTGCTTTCTAGCGCAACCCTTAAGAAATTTCGAAACAATGAAACTCCTTCGGATGAGAAAGCAGGGAGTGCAGTGGTTACCGTTTCGGATGATGAAATCGGCGTGCAGTGTTCGAATTCCAGTCGAGATCGTTACATTCACTTTAGCAGAAATACATTTGGAACTGTTATAAAAACATATCTTCTTTTATCTACCGCGTCCCTGCAGGACATGGGTTTTCGTAGCTCCTTAAAAAACCCTGTCGCTTTTGGCTCTTCACAGTTTTCTCACTTTAACCCTAGAACACTAAACATCAATTAAAGTTACACCACTACTAACCGTCGGTATATCATACCCGATTTTGAAAATATTAAAAAAAAAAATTATGTTAAATATAAATCTTTATTTGAAATATTTTACATGCAGGGAATTCAAACTTTGTACTTTGAGTTAACATTAATAGGAACTGTAAAACATTTTATTTAGGTAAGAAAATCAGTTACTGAAAATTGTAATTACAATAGGAAAATTTGCGCTGGGTACTATATAGACATGGTTAGTGTTCTAGGGTTATGTAAGAAACTGATCCCCTAATTAATTGCTACGCAACAATTTACATTTGGAAAGTAGTATTAAAGATTATAGTGGATATAAAATAGGGGATCTGTTCTATATTGTTATGAAGTAACAAACTGACCCCCCATATAATTTCTACACAAAAATTAATGTCATTTGTTGTATTCATGTAAGATTCTACTGGACATAAAATGGGGGACTGATCTTTTATTGTTATTAACCCTCGAACACTAACCATCAATTAAAGTTACAGCACTACTAGCCATGGGTAAATCATACCCGACTTTGAAAATATCAAAAAAAATATTAAATATAAATCTTTATTTGAAATATTTTACATGCACTCAATTTAAACTTTGTACTTTGAGTTAACACTAATAGGAACTGAAAAACATTATTTAGGTAAGAAAATCAGGTACTAAAAATTGTAATTATAAATAGGAAAATTTGCACTGGGTACTATATTCCCATGGTTAGTGTTCTAGCGTTAATAACATTGTTTTCTGCCATATCTTTATCCGTCAGTCTGTCAGGTAGATTAACCGCTGCATTACCGTATCTCTCTTGCCCTGTGCATACCCTGACAAGGTTAAGTTTTCCAAGGCCACTTTTTCACTCTGTGTCCAAGGAATTCTTATTCTGAGCAAAACTATTCCCTTTATTGAAATTTTCTTTTATACTTCCTTGTTTCTTACTCAAGTTATGGAATTCACATAATCTTTCTGCAGAATATCTTTCCTGCTATTTCTAGTTCTTCGTGGCCCCATGGTGGTGGCGGTTTAATCTTGTCTTTTCTCGGCCAATGATCGCTAATTTTTGCTTTCAGCAATGTTAGAGTTCAAACACAGAGAATTTTAATTTAACTATATTTCTTACTCATGTCTAACTATCCATTGAGGTTCGCCCCCCTCAACGGGGAGCCGATTCGGACACGAAAAAGAACACGTCTACATCGCTTGACGAGTAAGAACCAACTCGCAGAAAATTTTCTCCTATCTTTCCGACGCTAGCTCATCCAATCAAAACTTTCCCTACTATGGCTCACATCTTACCCCGAATGCCAACCCCCAGAAGTCGGAACTGAGATACACTTCCCCTAAAGATAATACTATGCTAAACTATTATTTAATACTAGTTTTCCCCTCATCCATATAAGTACATGGATATCACATAGACATCCGGTACGATATTATTTATTTCATGAATTGTGTTCACCTCGTTTAAAATAGTCTAAATTATCAATTATATAAAACTGATTTTACAGACCAATAATTAACCTATTCCCTACCATGATCCCCATTTGGGGATCTGTTAAAATTAAACTCACTACATTTTATTGCTTGTATTTATATTAAATTGCTTACATACATTGCATTTGCAGAGATATATTTTACAACACTAAGCCTTTAAAGTTTTTATTATTAGCTGTAATAAGACACTTTCTGTCGTAATCTTACATTTCACAAGTAGAAAAATAATGACTATTTTGAAAAGTATTTTTTATTATTTCTAATTAATATTATTTTTTGATGATTTATACACATATATATATTTGATGTTCTAGTTTCTATAAAAACGACCATGGTAACTACTGAAATTAAACATAAGGAATAAATAAACTCCTAAGACACCTGCCTGGGCCAAAAATGCGCATTAAAAAATTTGGCAGTTAATGGGTTAAAGATGGCTTCAGACGAAGGTACGCTATGGGTCTAAAACAAGACAATACTCCGTCAGATATCATGGACTGACGCTACAGAATCACGAAGACTTTACTGAAGAAAAAAAACACATCACTTGAAGAGTTCTAAAAATAGCAATATCTAAAATGACTACGACATATATCGAGAAAGGAAAATAATGATAGAAACAAGATGTTGACATCCACACTACATTAAACAAAAGGTTAGGAAGGAAATTTCTGTCAATACTATTAAGAGTATCCCATTTTATAAATTGCAACCGAATTCTATATACACCCTGTCTGAAGTTATTAAGCAAATCATATAAACCCTCAATAATTCAAATTTGGTTTGAAAAAGAATTATCAAATTATAAACAATCAATTTAGGTGTCAAAACTAAGCCCGAGTTAAAATTTTACGCAGCATCAATATGTTTTATTGAAGTTACTTGAATTATTCTAAAAACTGTCATTTGAAGTTATTAGTCAAAGCCAAATAATCATATTTTACTTCAATAGAAATCTAATAAGCTATTTACACTATTCGGACTCTTGTCCTCATCTTTATCACCATATTTATTACAACGTTGCGGCCGTTCTACGTTCCGGCCTTCTTCAGGTGGTTGGAATGTCGAACTGAACTAACGCCCTTATCCACTGTGCCATGTGTCCCTGAGGACACATCGCACAGTGGATAAAGACGTTAGTTAAATCCAGTGACAGACTCATAGAGTTGCGAGTTCAATACCCGGGTAATGCAGTGGAGAACTTTCAGAGGGGAAATTAACAAGAGATAGCTGATAACTGGCATCCATTAAACATGGCACGTGGAACTAGAACAGTCTACCCCAGTGAGCGAAATAAAGAGTTCAGTTCGACATTCCAACCACCTGAAGAAGCCGGAGCATACAACGCCCGAAACGTAGTAATAAATATGGCGATAAAGATATGGAAAATTGCCCGAATAATGTAAATAGCTTATATAATACCTCATTTCAGAAAATAGACAGATACTGAAGGGCCGAAACGTTGTAATAAATATGGCAACAAAATGAGGATAATAGTCCGAATAATTTAAATAGTGTACATAATACCTCATCTCAGAAATATAGACAGACTAGCAGCATGGCCCACCGTTGCCTGTGTTTGATTAAAAAAGCGTACGACTCATACATCGCTATCACTTAACTTAAAATATTTTTGCTCTTCCTTGCCTTTAAAGGAGTGCCCTTTGCCGTGCTGATGTTGCTACATGCCTTACTTCTTGCCTATCTCACACTTTTTCTAAGCTCTATACTAAACATTAAATCTGTTACGAAAAAAGAACTAAACAAAATGAGCACAAAACGATCAGCTTTGAAAAAGGTCTCGTAACTGGAAAAACCGAATGAAAAAAGAATGTTAACAACAAATACTTTTTCACAGCCAACCCAGTTCTGCGGAATCAGAATCAACATTGAGTTTAAGCAAGTGAATGAGACAATTGGAGTAAAGTGCCACGCAGATTTAAATATTTCCCACTTGTGACGAATGTAACTATAGATCTAGCATGTTAGTTAATATTCGTGTCAGTCAGCTGTTGGCTCTCACGCTGGCCAATAGAATCTTCCTGCCTATACGTGGCAGCCAGTTATAGGCTCTCACTCTGGCCAGTAGAAAATGGCCGCAAACTACATGAAAACTGCCGATGAAGAATGAAAAAATCGATTATTTCCACTATCGATGGGAGTTGGGAAATGCAAAGTCGGCCTTGGCCTTTCCGCTAACTTGGAGCATATGCATGTAAATTTTGGTGCAAATCCGTCGAAAATTGCGGCCGTGCATTTGTCACACACACACACACACATACACACATACACACGCGCGTGCACGCGCGCGCGCTCATACATCCTGCCTTTTATAGATAGAGATACTGAAATCTAATAAAATCATCAAAAATTGATCAACACTTATAATAGAACAAATAACAAACACATATGATAAGTCATTGTATCATTTACATTTTAATATAGTGACCCTTTTTCTCAATAACACCTAGTAATCTACTATCCATTGATTTGTTATTTTTTTACTTCAGCATGTTCATTTTCTGAAATAGTAGTTTTAATTGCTTCCCAGAGGTCTGCTTTACTGTTATATTCTTTGCTACCTTCATATAATTTTCACAATTGACCATAGATTTCCATTCCATTATCTTCTCTTCTGTAAATCTTATATGCTCAAAGAATTCACGGGTAAGCTTAGATACATGAGAAGCAGCATTGTCGTCCATAAATACACACTTCATTTTGAAACTGCGTGGCTGGGTCTTGTACCACGCAAAGATAATATGTTCATAAAATAGCAGTAGTTAGCACTCTTCAGTTTACGTCCTTCGTCCACTTTGAATGATCCAATAATGGTTTGGTCGACACTTCAAGGCCATATAATAACACTACAACCCCCTTCTTACCTTCTTTTAGCCACAAGCTTGTCTGGATTGGATGAAATCCATTCTTTATCCCACCCATCAAGTCCGCCAAATGTCACTCAAGATTCGTCCACGAAAATTCAATTTTCCTGTATTTCTTTGCCCAGTTTTGACGGTTTAAAATATTTTCTTTAGTGAGAGGAGATTGCTTGGGAGAATTTTTACAGATCCTAATTTACAAAGTATCCTACACCTTTTGTCCCTCTTGACTCCCTCATTTTCAACCTTTCAAAGATCCAAGAGCTGATCAAAAATGGTTGTTTTGCTATAACTTGCTCTGTTCATCTCGATGAAGCAACATCTTAAAGCCTTTGTTTCGAGTTCTCAACAACCTTTTTATCGTTCGATGATCTCTGCAAAGCTCTTTTCATATCTTTTGACATTTCCTCACTCAATATCTTTATTTTCTGTTTTTCAGCAGTTGTTACATTCTTCCCTTTACCCATATACCAACATATTATGGGAAAAAAGAAAAAATATTTTTTATTAGAATTAAGAGGACTTCAGCTAATATTAGTTTAATCTGCATACTAATTTCATTGAGTCAATTTTCGTAAACTCCAAATATGTCAAAATAGAACCATTACAAATGGTAGAAAATTTAGTTAAATAATTTACTAATGGAGGAAATTGGCCTGTTTAAATTTGACAAATATTGGTTAAGAAATTTTTAAGTTTTTAGGTTTATCTTATATGCATAACTTCAGACAGACTGTAGATAGATAGATAGATAGATAGATAGATAGATAGATAGATAGATAGATAGATAGATGTGAACAGAGATAAATAGATGGATAGATAGATACATAGATTGAAAGAAAGAAACAGAATCAGATAGATAGATAGATAGATAGATAGATAGATAGATGTGAACAGATAGATAGATAGATAGATACATAGATTGAAAGAAAGAAACAGAATCAGATAGATAGATAGATAGATAGATAGAAAAATCTAAAATAGATTGATATGAAGAGAAATAGATAAGAATACACTGAATTAGATCGATATATAGAGAAAGTGATATAGAGATAGATAAATAGATAGAAAGAAACAGAATTAGATAGATATAAACAGACTAAAATAAATTTATATTAAGAGAAATATATATGAATAGACTGAAATACATAGATTTATTTGTAGAGATAGATAGATATAAACAGACTGAAATAGATTGCTATGAAGAGAACGTGATATATAGAGAGGGATATGAACCTAGACATTTTCAACAGCCTTCTTCATCGTATGATGATCTCTGCAAAGCTCTTTTGATATCTCCAGTGTTGAAATTCCCTTACTCAATAACTTTGTTATTTTCTGTGTTTCAGCAGTTGTTAGATCACTCTTTTTTACTCATTTTACCACATATATTATGGACAAAAAGACAAAGTAGATCTTATTAAATTTCACTGGTCTTACGCTAATATTAGTTTCATAAATTCCAAATAACTCAAAAACTAAGCATTAAAATCGCAGAAAACTTAATTAAATATTTTACTAAGGTTAAATATTTGCTCTGGCGCTCCCCAATAGGGCGAATCTGACACAAGGTTTATTTTTAGGTGGGGACCCGAGCGCGTACACCCGGGACAGGAACCAAAATTCCCCTCAGCCCCCGCAACTGTCGGTTACGCTGGCTTAGGTGCGAGCACCGATCCCACCTTCTGGTGTAATGGGAGGGCGCAGCCTCGGGCAGCTGTCCCCCAGGTCTAGGCACCTCTCAGCATGATTTTCTCAGTTGCCCCTCTCTCCTTTGACAGAGAATCCCCTGAGCGCACTCTGCCCAAGGATAGTGACGCAACTGGGAGAGTGAAACGTGAACCTACTCAAAAAGAGTAGATATGTACTCAATCCCCCACGAGGTCAGGTTGTGACACAAGGTTGATTTAATGTGGGGAGCCCAAGCGCGTACACCCGGGCAAGGAACAAAAACCGATCTCCCCACTCTGGTTCAATGGGAGGGCGCAGCTTCAGGCAGCTGTTCCCCAGGGCTGGGCAACTCTTCAGTATAATTTTCCTCAGTTGCGACTCTGTTCTTTGACGGAGTCGCCCCTGAGTGCACTCTGCCCAAAGACAGAGACGCAGCTGACATGAACCTACTCAAAAAGAGTAGATATTTAATCAACCCCCACGAGGTCAGGTTGTGACACAAGGTCGGTTTAATGTGGAGAACCTCGACCCCGTACATCCGGCAAGGAACAAAAACCTATCTCCCCATCTGGTTCAATGGGAGGGCGCGGTCTCGGGCAGCTTTTCACCTCTTCAGTATAATTTTCCTCAGTTGCGACTCCGTCAAAGGACAGAGCCGCCCCTGAGTGCACTCTGACCAAAGACAGAGACGCAGCTGAGAGATGATAAAAAAACGTGAACCTACCCAAAAACAGACAAACGTGTTTACTAAGGGTAGAAATAAATGAGTTTGAATTTGATATTTGTTTAGAAATTTGTTAGTTATTAAGGTTTATTAGATTTGCATAACTTCAGACAAGCTGTGTATCTTATTCTAACTAAAATTAAAAATGATTCTGAAATAATTAATTTAAATATTTATACATGATTTCTGCCTCAATGTCTTGGCTAAGAAGTTATCATTATTTAAACTATTTAGATTTCGACTATTTTCCTCCTCTTTTTGTTGCTATTGCAATGTTTCGACCGTTGTATCTTACAACCTTCATCAAGTGTACATCGATAAATAACTTACATGGGATTTCAAACTTAACCCTTTATTTAAGCTACGGGGGTAGTCTGTTCTCGTTCTACTGCCCATGTCTAGGGATATCTCGTCTAGTATTTTCAAGCAGGACAAGAGCTTAGAGGATTAAAGTGTTGCTTCGTGAATTTAGTGACATCGTAATTGCCAGTTCAATCCCCGGGCCAGTCAGTGGTTACTTGTATTCAGTAGAAGCAGCCTAATTAATAACTAAGAATTAATTAAAAGGAAGAAATAGATTAGATAAATGGTTCATTTCGGAATACCCTGATGAAGGTCGAAGGGCACAATAGCCGAAATGTGGTGATAACAACAGAAGAAGCTGAAGATATCGGAAATAGTCCAAATGTAACCAATATAAATAATATCTATCTTTCTTATACATACTAATAATCTGCACTTAGTTCTCCCTATATAATAATCTAATTTAATACCCCTCTGTCTTGAGTGGCTCTTGAGCCCTGTATTTGGTGAATATTATTTGAAAATATGGAAGAGTTCTATCGCAAAAGCTCTATCTTATTGCAATGTTGATATAAAAAAAATTAAAATCTACACAAATATGTTTGTCAAATCGTTTTGCATGTAAATGATTGCTAATACGTCAGGCATCTGTAGAATAAATTTGAGATTATCTGATGAAAACATCAGCCTTGTATAAACCAATAAGTAAAATTCTCCATTTATTTCACGCAAATTATGAATTCCTACCCGGTCACCCGTTTCATACTGACCTAACTCTCTTAAACTCAACGGTTGCAAAGACAGAAGACTTTTTTTTAACTAAATCAGGGCGTAACTCTTTATATATGTTTGTATAAATATCCTAATGTTGATGTATATCCTATTAGTTTCGTTTGACAGACGTGACCTAGAGTGATCTAAGTTCTGACCTCTGTTTGCCATTCAAGCCATGTTCCATGTCCATACGATGCATTGTGACCACGAATTCTCGGAAAGCAAACTCTCGATGGGCCGAGGCTTTGTAATCAGTCAAACACCAAAACAAGATGGCCGTCACGTACTGTTTGATATTGCGTTCATGCATCAGTCAACATTAGCGCCACTGGACGGCAGCTTCTTAAACTTTAATCAAACTATTGTTGTTATTGTTGAATGGGAAAACGAAACGAAGAAGGGAACTCGGTGCCTCAATATGTCTAGAAGTTAAGGATATTTTCAAAGCGAAGCTGAGAAAAGCGGGAAATGAATAGAATACCTTCAGCAAAGAAAATACCCGCGCGTGGAAATGTAGATTTAAGCGTGCTTAAATTGCAAGGAAATTTATTAAGAATTTTTCTGCAAATAATGTATTATTTACGACTCATCAAACCACATTGTAAATGTAATAATAGCCGTTTCTTTAAAAAGAAATATTTGGCATTCATTTGAAGAAGACATTGCTACTCGATTTACGATTTTCTTTATTCCCTAGCCATCGTGGTGAGATCAAAGTGTAGTATATGTTCTCATTTCTTATGGTAATCATAATATTACTTGTCTCCTCATATGGAAATATTTCGCATTCATTGACCGAGAAGGCATATCTACTCTATATCTGCTTTTCTTCACTCTGTAACCATCGTGTTGGATCAGAGTGTAGTATCTGTTCTCATCTCTCATGGTAATCATAATATTAGCCATCTCATTATAAGGAAATATTTGGCATTCATTGTCCGAGAAGCCATATCTACTCGATATATGCTTTTCTTGACTCTGTAACCATCGTATTGGGATCAGAGTGTAGTATATGTTCTCATTTCTCATAGTAATCATAATATTAGCCGTCTCCTTATAAGGAAATATTTTACATTAATTGAACGAGAAGCCATATCTACTCGATATATGCTTTTCTTCACTCTCTATCCATCGTGTTGGGATAAGAGTGTAATAACTGTTCTCATCTGTTTTGGTAATCGTAATATTAGCCATCTCCTTATAAGGAAATATTTGGCATTCATTGTCTAAGAAGCCATATCTACTCGATACAAGCTTTTCTTTACTCTCTAGCTGGGATGAAAGTGTTGTATCGGTTCTCTTTATTTTTAATGACAGAGGTAATGACAGCCGTTTAATTATCAGGGTGATATTCACGATTCATTGATATATCAGCCAGTGCAAATCGATTTACGCTTTCCCTCATTCTCTGGCCACTAAAATCAAAGTGTAGTATCACTTGTCTTAATCTCTAATATTAATAGTGCTATTTGCATAAATTTAACACCTCGTGAATTCAAGAGTGCTACTAGATTGGCAATTAGGTCTCATTGTTTCTCTATTGAAATAACTTGATGTAACCGTAAGTTTTTTTCACTAATATCTTATTTAATTGCACTTCTCGGCTGTGGAACTCTCTTCTGGTTTCTTGCTGACCTACGATGTTCCGAAATTTAAAATCAACGTCTATCACCATCTTCTGTCTACCTGAACCCTTTTCTTTTATTGTCCTTTTCCTTCACCTCTTCTCGTTATCTTTCGTTCTCAGTAAACAATTGAACTTTAGTGTCCTTATCTCCTTGCTTTGAGGGAAATGAAAATTATTCACTGCTCACTGCACACAAAATTGGAATTTTAAAATCGACCTACCAAAATATAGTTGTAATCAATAGTTATCATTGTGAGCCTTATTAAGACAATGAATAGTAATGACAAAATATTTCCTTCAGCAGAGCTCCAAGCAGCACGTGCTTAAGACACTTAAGACCTTCAACACTTTGAGATATGTCAAAAGAAACATTTGTAATATGTGAACAAATTATCGAATAGATTATTGTGTAGGGATGAAGGAGGTGATTGTCTCCCTTGTTATAAGTGGAATTTAAGACGATCTCAAGGGGAAATTCAGCCGGCCAACGTAATCATTCCCGAACGGACTGGATATCAAAGGGAAGTGGCTACATCGAATCAATAGCTGCATCTACTGCAAGGAAACTTGGGCCACTGTGTCGTGCCAGAAAAGAAAATCTTGTCAGAATCCATGAGTAACATTTACAAATCTACCATCCGTACGTGTATTAAATACCGTATTTAACGGTATTTAACGGTATATAAAACGCACGGGTGTAAAAGACGCATCCTAATTTCAGGAGGGCAAATCAAGAAAAAATTAGTATTTATTAAAATTAGTAGTAAATGGTACAGCCTAGGGTATATTTATGAGGTATTATTTTGGTTAAATAAGCCATGAATAAAATTAAACGAAAAATAATAGGGAAAAAAGATTACGAGCCTATAAAAACTTTATTATCTCCTCTATATTATCTATACAACCTGCGTCTTATCGGAATAATTATGATATAAAAATTCTGATTGTTTTATACCAATGCAACCGGAAGTTATCACAAGAAAAATATTAATTAAACATATTTTATAAATATATAATCTAAAATCATTGCATATAATTATAGATAAATAATGTACTAATATTAAACGTGATGACATTAATATAATGAATATTATCAATGATAACACTTTTAATCTGTATAATAGCCTTTTAAATAATGACAGTAAGTATATGAAAGTTACTCTAAAGTCTAAGCTAATAGGAGTTGCTATGTAGCTAACATTCGGTCGCGAATTTTAAACCTACATATGGCATATAAGTCGCTGGGGAATTTTAAAAGGTATTTTTAGTTAAAAAAAAAAAAGTACGTCTTATATGCCATCAAATGCGGTACTTTTTGCCATATCTGGTTTGGTGCTCCCGCTGTTCTTCACAAAATCCCCAAAAAGGATCTGTAATGTAATCGATCCTTACCTGGCATCTCGACTTCAGTCACTTTCTCACCGATGTGACGTGGCTTCTCTCTGTCTTTTCTATAAATTTTTTCATGAAGACTTTTTTTCATGGTGCTCCCATTATATGAATTTAACCGTGCTAATAGTTTGGCATCTAGGTGCCACCCGCTTACTGTTGAAATCGCTAAATACAGCTGCCATTTCTACTCAGTTTCTTTTCTCGTACTTCTCACCTGTGGAACTATCTTCCGCTTATTGCTTCCCTGATAATTACAATCGTTAAAAATTTGAATATAACGTCATTCGTCAACTTTTGTCTTCTTGAACCCCTTTCATCTTTTTTTTTCCTTTCCTCAATCCTCCATATTCTCAGTTTCTTTTTCACTTTCTCTCCTTGTAACCTTCTGGCATTACCGCCTTGGTTGGGGTGAAATAATTAAAAAAAGAAAGAATATTCGTCCCGTGGAATCGGTTTGACTTAGTGTTCTCACGTAAAGGCAGAGGCGTCGTGCTGTCAACCACAGAACTTCGCCCGGCCTGCCCCGCCCCACGGACCGTCCGACTCTTGTGCGTCCGCTGGCACACTGATTGTAATAATAAACAACAAAAATTTGATGAAACCATTTTATATTTTCAGAAATCTAGAAAGTATTACGTTTATTTTCTTGGAAAAAATGTAATAAAAAACAACAATTATTTAATTACTTTTCGTCTTTTAATTCTAGAAATTTCTCTAAAAAAATAACTGATTGCCTTAATACAATAAAGAGGTCTGAGATTCTGAATTTCAAAGAAAGTATGTTGTTGCTGCTTAACTGGTAATAATGGGTTCAATCCCTGGAGGGAGCAGTGGAATCCGACGAAAAGAATAGAGACGATGTCGCATAAACCAATCAAGTAAAAAAATGTAATAAAAAATAATTTTAATACGAATTATCTCCCCTTATATTGGTAGCAAAATAAGAACAGAAACTGTGGATTGAATACAGGTATCAACTCCAAATTACCAGAAATTTACCGAATGCAAGAATTACATGACGATGGCCGGAGGGTAGAGAAGCCGAAACGTCGTTACTATAAAAACGAAGGAAGAATATCTACTAAAGTATATCTTATGAATCACAATGCCGTCCTGGGTATGAAGATAAACTACGTACGCGTCATAAATTAGATGATAAACTATGCCCGACAATAAGGTCTTTAATCAGACGGTTTAGAAGAGCGTGAAACCACCTCCTAATTTCTGGTATTCCCAGGTCCACCCTGACCCGAAGTGGTAGCACCTATGGGCAAATAGTTAATCCTACAGAAAGGGGTCAAAACACATTGAAAGTATAAAAATAGTTTTTATTACCAGCAATATTTTTATGGAATTTTTTTTTACCATTTATATATATATATATATATATATATATATATATATATATATATATATATATATGTATATTACCATTTTATTTCCGTTTTCTCTAGAACTTCGATATTGCTCACATACTCGTTCCATTGTATCCTAAGCATCCGTCTGTAGAACCACATTTCTGTATCTTAGCAGTACTTTATTTAAAGAGATTTATAACTTTCGAATTTTAAACAAATTACATATGTCAGACTATTGTCATTGTCTTTGTTGCTAACGTTATAATAAAAACAACAAAGACAGGGATATAAATAGAATAATTAATTATGACACCTCATCCTAGAAATTCAGACAAAAATAAAAGTATGTAGGATATTGGCTCCATTTTGTCTGTGGATTTGAGTTCAGTCCCTGGTTCAGACATTTTAATCCCGCGGAACTAACAAAAGCAGGTCCAATGATTCCCACAGTGGGCGGTAACCCGCTGGAAACAGTAGAAAGATTCAGGGATTGGTGAGAAAAATGTACTTGCCCAAGAGGAGAAATTGGCATATCTGAACAATAACACAGGCATGCATTGTACCTGAAGTTTTGTCTGGCCTTGACTTTAAAGAGCATCCCATGCATCTAACAAGAGTTACTAGAAATACTAAGATACTAATTATTTTTTTTTAACATACAACGTGTGTTAGAACGTGCGATACCCTGTCTTCATCAGCCGCCAACCAGTGGTGATATCACGGTTTCGGTGGCTATGGCGGAACCGCCACCCCTGGCGCCACCAGCAGCGTTTGCCAGCAGACAGGGTATGAAGAAAAGCTAATTAATCGTTCCTTTAAGTAAATTCTATCTGTAATGAAAGTTTCTTGAACGCGTTTGCCGTTATTGACGCGCTCGTAAAAATCGTTATAGACGACCACGCAAATATCTCACTTGCGCATGTTAGGTCGTGATTTTATTTAATTGTTTTGATCTCGACCAAATCCAACTCGACGCGTGTTGAACAGTTTTTTTTTAATGCGATTATATAACAGTTATTACGGGAAACACAATGATACTAATTATATAACAGTTATTAGGGAAAATAGTAAAATACTAATTATACAACAATTTTACCGGATATAATAGATACCTCAAGAAGGAAGAAGAGTACAACAGTCGAAACGTCTTAATAATAACAATCTGGAACATAAAATGGAACAGTAAAATAATAATCTCTTATGTCAGAAATCCAGAAA
>OZ010613.1:56318087-56438087 GCA_963932145.1 Acanthosepion lycidas | reverse complement strand
TTATTTCCCATTTTATAAAGAACTAAATATAAAAATAGATTTCTTATTCATGAATTTATAAAAAATATCTATGAACAAGAAAATTGATATATATATATATATATATATATATATATATATGAAGAAATATAGTCTTAAGGTGTACTATATTTATGGGATAAAGTGCTCAATATCAGAGATAGAGCGTGTGTAAATATAAAAGTGAACATAGAAGTCAACACTTAGAGGCGACAGTCTGTTTCATGCTACTTGCAATCGTCAGACGGGTCGTGTATATCTATATACATAAGAACTTAGGTGACTAATAAAGAGAGAATGATTCCAAGCTCCAGCCTCGGGCTTATGGAGAACGTCCAGGTGGCCTGACGATTGCATATAGCATGAAACAGACTGTCGCCTCTAAGTGTTGACTTCTATGTTCACTTTTATATATTTATATATATATATATATATATATATATATATATATATATATATATATATTGATAATATTAGTGGTAAATATTCATCTCGGCTACAGTCACTTTCTCAGAGACTTGATGTGGCTTCCCTTTGTCTTTTCTACATATATTTTCATGGCTACTGCTCTGACAGGCTTTTTTCCCGGGTGTCCCGACTATATGAATTTAAACGTGCTACTAGATTGGCATCTAAGTTTCATTCTTTTACTTTTGAAATAGTTTAACATAACCACCACTCCTACTACAACAGATTCTTTTCTCGCATTTGAGACAGTGAAACTCCCTCCCTCTTAAATGCTTTCCTGAAAACTACAATCTTCAAAAATTTAAATACAATGTCAATCGCCATCTTCTGTTTTCTTCAACCCTGTTCATCTTTTATATTTTCTCAATCGTCCTTATACCCAAACTGGGTAACCCCTCCCCGCTCCGTGCTAGTAGAATTCCCGCCTTGTTTAGGTTTATGTTCTTAAAAGATGTTCCGAAATAATTCGATTGAGATATCGAAGAGGAAAGGGTGATTTTATAAACATTGACTGCTGCTGCTAATGCAATGCTCTTCAATCGAGCTCTTTTAGCTACTGACGTCTTTCACACAGTAATAACGTTAAAAACATTCCCTTCCGCTCTGCCGTACAACGATAGCTTGTGGGTAGAAAAGCTGACTGATGACAAATTGGTCGGGTGGTTCCGATGATCCAAGCTTGAAGTCATCCGATGTCTAGCCACACTGATGAGCTGTGATACATCGAAACAGTCTGTCTGTGGATGACTACATCTATAGAGAGATTGTATTATATATATATATATATATATATATATATATATATATATATATATACAGATATTAAGATATATATTAGGTTGGTGCAAAAATAATGTCGTTTTCTCACATAGTAACATATGTAAAAAAACGACATTATTTTGCACCAACCTAGCACACTCTCTTTTCTTTGTCAATGCTCTTAATACAACACTGAAATATATAGTGAAATTCTCAGATTAAAACTTCTCCATTAACAGACTAATGCTACGGCTATTAATGCAAAATTGTGAATTACATGCACACATATACATGTAGAAAAACACAAATACATACATACACACACACATACACACATATGCATGCGTATCTGTATGTATGATAAGAAAATGCAATGAAATTTCCTTTGTTCGTCCTATCCTAAATAATGTTTACTCTCAAGTTCAACATTTAAAAAGATAACAAATATTTAATATGAAATAAATATAATTGTAATCTTCATCAACGTCAGTCTACTGCAAAAAAAGGCCTTTCCCAAATTCTAACATGACTTTGAATGTTCAAGTTCCTCATTTTCTAATACGTACTCTATTAATTGAAAACCATTAAATCTCTCCCCCCCCACGTTACCCATCCTTATTATTATGTGTCTCGCCAATCCACGTTGCTGTTGGATTATATACCGGGTGTCACAGCAAAGTTGTCCAATTGTTACATTAACCTTTGAACCGTTGTATCTTAGAAACGATTAAAGATATCTTACTGTAATTTTTATAAACCTATTCGTACTTAATTTAAATAATATGAATGAAGAATTACTTTTCAAGAATCGTGATTAAATAGATCATAAACGAAAATGACATGTTCATCATTAATTGATCATAGCTAAGGATCGGAAGCTCATGAAAATTCAAATACATACATACATACATACATACATATATATATATATATATATATATATATATATATATAGTGAAGTTCAGTTTATATTACAATGAATCATTCATACAAAAAGTAGATTAGTAAAGTTAATGAGTGATTTATAGGTTTATGAAATTTTAAAATTTTGTTTGCGACAGTATTTCCCCATTTTATATCATTAACTTTACTAATCTACTTTCTGTATAAATTATTCAGCGTAATATATATATATATATATATATATATATATATATATATATATATATATATATAGGAAGAGGCTGGTGTTACTACTTTTAAACAACAAATTTCTCATGATTTCTTTCGAATGTTCATATCTGCTCGAAGCTTATCTTAACGTAGAAAAATGACGTCATATATTATTAAATAGACTACGTCCGAAAGTTCTTTTAATATATTTATTTATTCGCCATTTTTAGAGATACAAATATTTAAGTAAATGCTATGTTTATAATAGACGGTATTAACATTTACCGGCCTGGATGTATCAGAAATATCATAGAAAGTATGTCCTCCGACAGGAATCGAACCTGTATCCTACACAGACCCGGGATCATTTCTAATCTTATTCATGATGATCTGCACTCTCTAATCTTGTAATCTTTTGTCCTAGATCTCTTTACATATAAGTTGAAATGATAATCCGTCTTCCTGTTGTGTCCTCCTAATCCAGTTTTCTTCTCTACTGTTAACAATTTTTCGTCGTTCTCTTGAGGGTTTTTGAATGGCCTTTGAAGATAGAAGCCAGATTATGAATATTGGTGCCATTTCTGAAGGCCTGAATGATCTTTTTCGTCCCACCATTGTTCAGTTGGGAAGAGATAGTGGGGCTGACACAAAACGATTTTAACCTTTTCTATTTCTAGTTGAATAACTCAAAGGATCGTTTAGTGATTTTACGACAAATGGTGTCAAGATGGCTAAACATCTCATTTGAAAACCTGGAAATAGAAACTTAATTAGTTTAGTGTTTTTTGTTTTTGTCTTTTTTTTTTAAATATTAACCATTTTGTGGGATGGACATTTATGCTGTTACACCCGATATGTCATTCAGTATCCTCCTAAATTTGGCCCTTGTATTGGGTAATCATTAGCATATAAAAAAAAACATTTTTTATTAGATATCATCCGTCATACAATAGAGATTCATTTTTGGATACACAAAATGACTTGATAAAGAAATCTATCAGAACAGATTACAGACTAGTTGCATTACTTAAAATTAATTTTTATGTGTTACTATTAAATATAAATTATTTTTTTGAAATTTAAAATAAAGTTAAAATTTCTTATCTGGTAAACAAAGAAGGAAAATTTTAAAAGTGTTCGTAGTGCTGAAAAATGCTTTTCGGCAATGGATTTTACTTTAAATCACGTGGTATTTCATTCTTCTTCAAACTGCAGCATTCACGATCGTGCATCTCACTAATAAATGAATGATTTTTGTTTTTTGTCCTCAAGATGGCACAGTAGATAAAGACGTTGGTTAGATCCAGCCACAGGACCCAAAGCTGGTGAGTTCAATACCCGGTTAAGCCAGTGGAGAATTTGGAAAGGGGAATTAACAGGAGATAACTGATAACTGACATCCATTAGACATGGCACGTGGAACTAGAACAGTCTACCTCAGTGAGCGAAATAAGGGGTTAAGTTCGACCTTCTAACCACCTTTTGAAGACCGGAAGTACAACAACCGAAACGTTGTAATAAATATGGTGACAAAGATGAAGACAATAGTCTGGATAATGTAAATAATGATTTTTTTTGTTCAGATCGTAAAAAAAGGTTTCTGCAATATTATCAGTCCCGACCAGGCATATCAGCTTCAATGACTTTCTCACTTCAGTAATCTATATTCCCTTTCACTTTTCTACGAATTGTTCTGAGGATTTTCCAGTCGGAACATTAAGAATTTAGGCGTGCAATAGTGGCTGTTAGGTCTCATCAGTCTAATTTTTAAATTGCTAAATACAGGGTGTCCATAAAGGTCGTGTGAACTTTATTTACATTTGCGATAGAAATAATTTGTACAAAGGATTAGAAAGAAGTAAATCTATATTTTTTTAAGGTTTTATTGAAATTTTATTTAAGTTTCAACATGTCCTCCATCATTAGCAATACAAAGGGTAATTTCGATTTTGCAGTTCACGGAAAACCTTTGCCAACTGACTTACAGTAATGCTTTAAATCACATTATTTATTTTATTTATACTTAAAACTAGGTGCATTAAACTTTATAACATTTTTTACAGATTATTTCTATCGCAAATACAAATAAAGTTATAATTTTTTAAAGTGCACATGAACTTTATGGACACTCTGTATAACCGTGAGTTTTGTTTGTATAATTTCTTTTCTCGCACATATACCCTGTGGAATTCTCGTCTCGCTTTTTTGATTTCTCTTTCAACTAAAATCCAGAAAAGTTTAAATACAATAGCAACCGTCATCTTCTGTCTCCTTGAATCCTGTTTTATTGTCTTTTGTTCTCAGTAAAAATTTTCTCAGTTTCTTTCTATTTATTGTATGTAATCCTTAGTAAATCATTGCATCTTAGTGGCTTTATCACCTTGCTCGGAGTGAATGATTTAAAAGATTCGTTCCCGAAAATATTGTCTTTGATTGATGAATGAATATCAAAAGAAAAGCAAGGATATTGAATAAAACAAACAAATACCGCCGTAAGGTTGGCTCTCGGTATTCTTTCTAAAAATACTCTCCTGGTATTTCTTCTTTGGTGCCTAAACTTTTTTTTTAATCTAAGTGCAGCACTAGAATGACGTCGTGAAGTCGTAACATTTTCTCAGTTTCTTCAAATCTATTGTATGTCATTCTCAATAACTCCTTACATCTTAATGGCTTTATTGCTTTGCTTAAGGTTAAATGATTTTAAAAGATTCGTTCACTAATATCAAAGGAAAGGAAGAATACTGAATATTGATGGATAAAACAAACAAATACAGCCGTAACTTTGTCCTTTCTATGAATGTTTTCTTGGTCATTGTTCCGATGAACTCTTCGCTATAGGTGCTTAGACTGTTTTTCTTTTTAATTTAAACACAGTATGAGATTGAATTTACATTTGAGCTTGCTCGTTAGTTGTATGCTAACAGTTTTTTTATTCTCGCACTTCACGCTGGTGAAACTCCCTTCTGCCTCCATGGTTTCCAGCCAACTTTAATCTGCAAAAATTTAAATGCAATGGCAATCGCTATCTACTGACTTCTGTTTACTCTTTTCTATTCCCGCTCATTATTAATGTTGCTGTTCCTAGTTTTCATCACCCTGTCAACTCTTCTCACTCAGTATCTTTCTCTCTCTCTCTCTCTATATATATATATATATATATATATATATATATATATATATATCCGATGCGATATGAACGAAAGAAATATATAAATTTCAACGTTTACAGCATTAATCCAAAAGAGGGCTCTATACCTATAGTAGAGCGATGATTATTTATTTATCATAAGTTTATCATATAGACAAAACCATTTTAGATGCAATTTCGTTTCAGTGCATTACAACATTTTCGATTCTCACCCGTTGAAGTGCAGTTGTAATGCACTGAAACGAAGTTGCATCTTTGTAGTGAGTAAAATGGTTTTGTCTATATGACAATATATATATATATATATATATATATATATATATATATATATATTTGTGTATTTAGGCAGCAGATTCTCTTTTAGGCATGTCGTATTTAATAAATTACAAATATTATATCTGCTTATTTTTAGTATAATCTTTTCATGTTCACGGATATTTTTCCGTATATTACAATTAAAGCAAGAAATGAACTGTAACGGTGAGAATCATTTTTTATTTCCCAAGTGCATTCCATTTCTTTCTGAGATCATCATCAGGGGTGAAACTAGTAAGGCAAAAACTATGCCTCGCTATCCATTACTGTTTTTTTTTTTCTTTTTGCGTTTAATCCGTGTGTCCATTAAAACGTAAAAAGTTTTCCATTATGACAATTTTTTTCTTTTATGTTGGAATGTCAAGGTCGAAAGAAAAAATTTCCATAATGGATAAACAATTAACGCGTAGCCCACCTGTAATTTATAATGCTGACATTAGATACAGTGTTTCGGAGAGAGAGCATAATCTAGGAATAATCAGCAGTTTAAAGAAAACGAAACATTCTGTCCCGATGACTTCTTGTTTGCAAAACCATCCACAGTTTCCGAACACTTTCGTGTATCTAATTTAATTCAAAAGTGTTCCGTCAACCTGTGAAATGGTTTCCAGTGGTACTCTAGAATGTTCTTTCAGATATATAGTTTGTAGGTAATAAAATATATTGTTGGTAACTATTTTATGAAAAATTACTGAATAAAACAAAAGGAAGATTTATTCTAGCCGATTCATTTCATCGTCTGAGGTACCTTATCAAGACACATTTACCTTGAATAGTACCTCAAAGGACGAAACGCGTCGGCTATGATAATTTTTTTTTTCTTTTGTCTTTATTCATATTGTTCTTTAGAGATATACTCTATCTGAAATTTTTATATGAAAAATATCGTGTAGGTATTTTTTTTTATTACAAATATGTATTGCTGGAATTTTTACTATAAAAATGTATTTTTTACGGATTTAGTGTTACATTCTTAGTCAATTTACTATAAAGATATACTACTTTTTTGGAAGGGTCACTATACTCCAGGTTAGCGTATTCCTGGGAACAACAACAGTTAAGGAGTGGTTCTACGCTCCTCAAAACCTCCCAACCAGCGGCCTTATTGCCAGATATTGTTTATCGAGGTAGCCAGGACAACTGTACAAAGAAAAAACAGGCAAAATTTGAATAAAAAGGAAAATTAATAAAAGCCATGGTTGACTACTACTTTCCGAGGAGACCTGTCTACTTGGACTGCAAACTAATCCCAGTTCAAAACACCTGTTCAGGTTCAGTTGTGTTTGTTCAGAGCCCATAGAGACCCCTATGGTTGAAAAAGCAACTTAACTTTAGTTTCCTAAAGTGTCGCCCGCTGGGATCGCCTCCCCTAAACCCATAACGACAAGGTCACCTTCCTGGCAAATCGACTGTCGTGAAATTCGAACCCGGGTCTCATGGTCGAAAGATGAATGTTCTTACCACTACATAGGGATATTTGTGGAAATCTATGATCGCCCTCTTCCTGAACGGACTTGCGACATAGAAGATGCAGAAGAAGATAAGGAGTAGATAAAGAAGAAGTAGCGGAGTGGTAAAAGAAGAGGAGGAGGAGGAGTAGAAAAAGAAGAAAATAGGAGGAGGTGAAGAAGGAGGAGAAAAATAAGGAGCAGACGAAGCAGTTGGGGAGAAGGATTAGAAGAAGAAGAAGAAGAATCGGGGAAGAGAAGAAGATAAAGAAAAATAATATAGAGAATGGGAAAATGACAGGATGAGGAGGAGAATGAAGTGTAGACAAAGAAAAAAGAAGAAGAAGAAGAAGAAGAAGAAGAAGAAGAAGAACTGAGGAGAGGTAACGTGGAGGAGGAGTAGAAGGTGGAGCAGGAATAGTAAAAGAAAAATAAAGGAGAAGAAGAAAAAAGATAGAGAAAAAAGAGGAGAGTGGAGAGGAGGCGCAATAGAAGAATAAGGAGGAGGAGACTGTGGGAGGAGGATTAGACGAAGTAGTAGGAGGAGGATAAGGAGTAGATAAAGAAGAAGTAGTAGCGGAGTGGTAAAAGAAGAGGAGGAGGAGGAGGAGTAAAAGAAGAAAATAGAAAGTGAAGAAGGAGCAGACGAAGCAGTTGAGAAGAAGAAGAAGAAGAAGAAGAAGAAGAAGAAGAAGAATGGGGGAAGAGAATAAAATAAAGAAAAATAATATGGAGGATGGGAAAATGAAAGGATGAGGAGGAAATTGAAGTGTAGACAAAGAAAAAGTGGAGAAGACGAAAAGATGAAGAAGAGAACCGAGGAAAAGAAACGGGGAGGAGAAGGAGTAGAGGAAGAAGGAGGAGTATAAGAAAAATAAAGAAGAAGAAAAAAAAAGACAGAAAAGGAGGAGGAGAGTAGGGAGGAGGCGTAATAGAAGAAGAAGGAGGAGGGGATTGGGGGAGGAGGATTAGACAAAGTAGGAGGAGGAGGAGAAATAGCAAAAGAAGAATAAAGTAGTGTAAAAGAAGAAGGAGAAGAAATAGAATGAAAGGAAGCGTAGAAGAAGAAAAAGGAGGAGGGGGAACAGAAGCATAAAGATAAAGAAGACGGAGAAAAAGTCATTGCTGATCTTTTCTGTGTGACCCTGGACAACATTACAGGATTTAATATTAGATTCAAGACAATGACTCGAAGGTATTTAAAACAGTGGGCCTCTCACCAGCTTTTGGCCGTTGACTCTGATTTTGAGCGCGGAAGCCTTTGGCGTTATTGCGCATAAGCTTGCTTTTCTTTGCACTGATGTCAGGAAAAAAAAAGATGGGTTCATGCCAGATATTTCAACGCAAATTCATGCATGCGACCTTGTAATTATACAAACATTGTTACGTGCCAATATTTGCAACAATACAGCCTCTTATGAACAGATATTTAAGAAGGAAACTGTTTTCGCTTTCGACCTACGCATTCTCCAATCTTGCCAAAAATATGGCGACAGCAACTCGCCGGGTCATGAACTTTAGATTATAGGCACCATTCACTATCATTCTACAATTTTACGGTCATTCATCATCTTCCCGGGGTCAATTTAAATATGTCTTGTTCAAGTATCGAAGTGTAAACCTTCAATTCTCTTTGGCACTCCTTGTAATTTATTGAATAAAAAAATGATATATTATATATAAAGAGCGACCGATCGATATGCAGATATATGCATAGAACTGTGTATATATATATATATATATATATATATATATATATATATATATATATACTACCTATCCATTTCAAGGTAACTCTTTACATTAGGTTTGGTACTCTGATATATCAAAGGGAGAACTGGATATTATCATGTTCGCTAGAAAATCTGTGCTCATATACAGCGAAGAGCAATGGATAAAAAATATAATTCATGTGACTAATTTGAAATTGCAGTGGGATCGTTAGACCCTGCTGAGCCTACCGACCGCGTTGGTTTCTTTATTATTGTTGTGGACCTGGAAGAGGTCCGAAAGAAAACTCAAACTAAGCAATTCAGTGAAAACGTATTATTAACACAAAGAACGAATACAGAAGTGCTGCACGTCCGCCTGGCGGCTAAGTAGAGTAGTCAACTCGTTCGCCTCTCTACAGTCATCTTGCGAGGCATAATATTGTCATAAGACGAGTCTATTCTGTCCATGAAGGTAGGTCCCCATAACATTTATATTTAACCTTATTGTTCAACTTGACGTCAACATAGAGGATATAGGGTTATATAGGGATGATGGCCTTACGGTGGTGAAAGATTTTACAGAATTCAAAACTGACATAATCAGAAAATTAATCCACAGGGAGTTTAAAAATCTAAACCTGAAAGTTAAAATCAATAAAAACTTTTAAAAAAGTAAATTTTCTCGATGTAACACTAGACTAAGTCAATTATACATACCAACCATACATGAAAACTAATGCAAAATCCAATCACCCTTCATGTATAATCAAACACATAGAATATAGATTTAGTAATACCTCTTCAAATGAAGATGTATTTTATAAACACAGCAAATTTTACAACAATGCTTTTAAAATAGTGGCTATATGTGCAATGACATTAAATAAAGAAAACTTAATAGTTATTTCAGGAAAAAATAGAAATAGACAAACAATTTGGTATACACCTGCATTTAACCAAATTATTAACACCAATTTAAGGCAGAAGTTTCTCAATTTAATTTCCACAGTAGTAATCCTCTGAGCCAAAGTTTTAATAAAACTTTACTTAAATAAACTTATAGTTGTACAGACAATCTAGAAAAATTATTAAAATCATAATAAAATTTTAAATCTACACTAAAATCGAAGTAACAATCATTATTCCCAAACAGAAAACAATAATGATAAAAAATGCATAATTGTAGAAATCCTAATAAATATTCATTTAAATATTCATTTCAGGACAGGTGTTTTACTAAATCCATTGTTTAGCAATGTACCACTTCATCTAATGAAAATCCAACAGTTAAGAAATTTTATACTGGCAGTACAAAAAATCCCTTTAAACTGAGGTGGTATCAGCTCATATCTTCTTTCAGCAGTAATTGCCTACCGTAACCGAACATTCTTTTCTAAATATTGTTTTAAATTTCTCTAACAAATCATTTCTATTATCTACAATCACCCGATGAGGAATGATTAATGTTCCGAAACATGGCAGTTTTTGTGTAGCGATTTAAAATGTTTTCATTGTAATCAATTATAATAAAATTATTTTAATATATATATATATATATATATATATATATATATATATATATATATATATATATATGCCTGACGTGTTGGATAACCACGAAACTGAGTTGCAAGATAAGCGTAGGTATATGTGTATTTATTGATGCATATACCCTACACGCAATCTGCTAATGGTCTGCTGGGAGAGGTCCACCGATAACAACGCCAGCCGTCCGCTGGTAGCAGCAACCGGTGGAAGTGTAGCGATTTGACAGTGTTAACATTCGCGAGACGAACATGCCGGCGGTCCGACAGCGTGCCATCAATGCTAAACGCTAGTGGCATGGCACCCAGTGTCAGATTAGTGACTTGTATGTATGGTATATATATATATATATATATATATATATATATATATATATATATATATATATATAGAGAGAGAGAGAGAGAGAGAGAGAGAGAGAATGAGAGGGGGAACTAGTCTAACTTTCACTCTACTCTCTCACCCTCTCTCTCTCTCTCTCTCTCTCTCTATATATATATATATATATATATATATATATATATATATAGAGAGAGAGAGAGAGAGATATAGTCTTAAGATGTGCTATATTTATGGAATAAAGTGCTCAATATAAGAGATAGAGGGTGTGTAAATATAAAAGTGAACATAGAAGTCAACACTTAGAGGCGACAGTCTGTTTCATGCTAGATGCAATCGCCAGGCCTGACGATTGCATCTAGCATGAAACAGACTGTCGCCTCTAAATGTTGACCTCTATGTTCACTTTTATATATATATATATATATATATATATATATATATATATATATATATATATATATATATATGTAGAGAGAGAGAGAGATTCTGTGTGTGTGTGTGAGAGAGAGAGAGAGAGAGAGAGAGTGAGAGAGATTTAGCGGTTTAACTGCCCAGTATATGACTATGTTTCTTGCTATAAAATAATGACCTATATCGGTTAAAGCACAAAATGAGTAGACGCCTAAAATATCAATTATATGAAGAAAGTTCCATGAAAAGTCATTTAATGGCCTGCAATCTACAAGAACCCATAATAAAAATTGTAGTTGATCACACGATCATCGTTCAAAAATCCCATAACTGAAAATATCTCGCTGTGAGAGAAGTACTCTATATAAAACATCTCTTCACCTAGTATTAATCTTACTTTATTTAACAACGGAAATAATGTGCTACACTTTTTTAAATGGAATGACGCAAACTTGATGTCTAGCCACGTCCTTTCCGTTACGCCCGCAATAAACCCTATTACCATACAATATGCATCACACAATTACATCTTAAAAGACAACAGCGAAAGTGGCTTGCAAAAATCTACACCCACTTTGAAAATTTATATATTTTGTATAATTTAACTGGAACAACATATTTTTTTCAATTTCAATGATTGTTAAATAAGAGCAGGTCCATCACACTTTCTTTTGATATAAAAATTACATTTGAAAAATTTCACACTGATTCTTAAATTCATATAACTTAGAAAAATGTCTTCGCAAAAGTCTACACCCCCACCAGATATTATACTGTGTTATCACGTCGTTTATCATTGATGTATACTATCCAAAACAATCAAAAGTGCTATGTGCGCTCTAACATAACAAACAAACGTGGCCAGTCATTTATTTTGCTACATAAGGTGATTTAAAACTGCCTACAAAATAATCCACCACATCGTTTCTTGGTATATTGGTCTTTGGACTCTGACTGTAAACACAAGATGTCCAACTCAGGAAAGAAAATGGGCAAAGGCTCTGTCTCAGAAACTTAAAAATGAAAAGTACAATGAAAATAATAGCTACAAAAAGACTTCAAAAATTTTAGAATTGTCCTTAAACACTGTTAAAACTGTAGTTAAGAAGTGGTTAGTGTACAAAACCACTGCTACCCTACCAAGATCTGGGAGACCGATCAAACTTATCATAAGAGCAAAATCAAAACTGGTCCGGAAGGCAACGTCCAACCTTAGTGCAAAACTGGAAGACTTGAAAGTTTCAGGTTCTACTGCTGGGACAGATGTCCACGCTTCTACGATTTCCAGAATATTGCAATGCACTGTAACAATTAACAACAAACCCCTTGATAATGTCTAAAATGTGACCAAAAGTGTTTGTAAAAATAGACACCACGGACACTATAAATACTCCTTCACGTCCACCAAATTGAAAAAATTAAGATTACTAGAAAAAAGTCAATAAAATATTCATCAATCTTTGTTGTCTATCATATATATATATATATATATATATATATATATATATATATATATATATTTATATAGTGTATTTAGACAGCAATCCCTCTTTTATGTGTTTGTAAAATAAAACATTCCTATAACTCTAGAAACATACATAAATCAACGCATATAATCAGTTAAAAGCAAAATAAAATTGATCCTGTATAATCGAAAGCTGTTGGAAAATATTCGTAAGATTTTTATATATCTCTTTGAAAGAAAAAATATAAATGAACACAGGAGAAAATATATAAAAACTCAACTACATCAACTTGTCAGTCGATTTCAACGAAATTTGAATACATATATATATATATATATATATATATATATATATATATATATATATATATATATATATAGCCTAAGCTATATGCATAAAATACTTGAAACCTAACCTGAACAAAATAAACTATGAAATCTTCACAAAAATCTTAAATGCCTATAATTGATAACAGAAGCCATTGGTTTATTCCAACGGCTTCCCACACATAATACTTCTCGTTTTCACTCTTGCGTGGTCATGTGTGACGTAGTGAGCTGCGGTGCGATTTTGGCTTCCAGCGTCTCGTATGGACGAGTTTGTTGTTGCTTGGAAATAAAAATGAAAATAATAAACAAAAACTAAAAATTCTTGAAGCTATATACATAAAACAGTTGAAACTTAGCCTGGTCAAAATAAACTATGAAATCTCCACGAATATTCTTAAATGCCTAAGCTGTATATATATATATATATATATATATATATATATATATATATATATATATATATATATATATATGCCTAAGCTATATGCATAAAATACTTGAAACCTAACCTGAACAAAATAAACTATGAAATCTTCACAAAAATCTTAAATGCCTATAATTGATAACAGAAGCCATTGGTTTATTCCAACGGCTTCCCACACATAATACTTCTCGTTTTCACTCTTGCGTGGTCATGTGTGACGTAGTGAGCTGCGGTGCGATTTTGGCTTCCAGCGTCTCGTATGGACGAGTTTGTCGTTGCTTGGAAATAAAAATGAAAATAATAAACAAAAACTAAAAATTCTTGAAGCTATATACATAAAACAGTTGAAACTTAGCCTGGTCAAAATAAACTATGAAATCTCCACGAATATTCTTAAATGCCTAAGCTGTATATATATATATATATATATATATATATATATATATATATATATATATATATATATATGCCTAAGCTATATGCATAAAATACTTGAAACCTAACCTGAACAAAATAAACTATGAAATCTTCACAAAAATCTTAAATGCCTATAATTGATAACAGAAGCCATTGGTTTATTCCAACGGCTTCCCACACATAATACTTCTCGTTTTCACTCTTGCGTGGTCATGTGTGACGTAGTGAGCTGCGGTGCGATTTTGGCTTCCAGCGTCTCGTATGGACGAGTTTGTCGTTGCTTGGAAATAAAAATGAAAATAATAAACAAAAACTAAAAATTCTTGAAGCTATATACATAAAACAGTTGAAACTTAGCCTGGTCAAAATAAACTATGAAATCTCCACGAATATTCTTAAATGCCTAAGCTGTATATATATATATATATATATATATATATATATATATAGAGAGAGAGAGAGAGAGAGAGAGCGAGGGAGGGAGGGAGAGAGAGAGAAAGGGAGAGAGATAGAAATAAATAAAGAAGGAGCGAGATAGATTGTGGACATATTGTTGTGATAGAAATATAATGGCTTGCCGCCTGTATCCAAGTAGGCCTGTCTTCTAATACCGTCGGCCATTCTCTTTTACAGACTCTTGTCCAGGCGCATTATGTTTGTTCAATACCAACATAACTCACCTGGGGTTTATACTGCAACTAGGCTGCCAGAAACTTCGTTACGCACTCTGCGACAGAGCGCATCATCTGACATGATCTTACATTTTGACCAAGGGCGGTACCCCCAAACTCTCGTACTTTTACAACTGCAGCCGAAATGTCTGTCTATTATTTTTCACAAACTTGTGTTAATTCGTGGGGTATTGATTTCAAACACTTTCCATTGGTTCCCCTATCTGGGATCAACTCGCAATTCCGATAACATCAAAAAGTAGCCTTGCTGAGAAATCGATAATGGTCACATGATCAGAAAAATTAAAGCCGAAAGAGAGGAAAGGACGTGGTGCAGTTTTTTGTAGTGAGGGGTCAAATCATCGTCCCTGACCTAAAGATGTGTTGAGGACATTTCATTATATTTAAGAGAGATTATATCACTGAAAAAAACATTGACAACCGAATCAAAGCCGATCACACATCATACGGGAAGCTATTAAAAAGTGTCATCGGCAATCCTGTGCTAACACAAACCAACAAGCTCATTTTCTTACCAAGCTGTTCTAATCTCCACTCTCCTTGACCTCTGCAACTCTTGGGCAATCGACCAAAGTGACATCCTCAAACCTGAAAGATACCATCAAATGAAATTTGGTAAAATCCTGCAGAACTGATGGCAGAACCGGATCACGAACTACGAAGTTTTTCTCTATAAACCGATGTTGCGATTGGAAACCATCATGACTCACCATTGCCCTCTCTGAGACGGACATCCTGCTCGAATGCTAGACATCCGCCTACCCTCAAAAAGCCTCTTCACGGAGCTCGCATCTGGCGAGACCGCATGTTGATCCCCACCTCATCGATTCACGGATCAGCTAAAAACACCTCGCTGAGGACGGAAATCATTCCGGTCATTTGGGAGAAGAGCAGTCCACAAAAAAATCGACATGTTCGGAAAATCCCAGATGACAAATAGAAGGGACGAAGAGAGTCTAAAGAAAAGCCAAAGGTCCCTACTGAATCCTCCTACCCTACCATCCGGTGGGTACAGATTGTCTCCTCAGACACAATATAGGACATGTCACAAGATAAGAACTCGGCAACAATTTCCACCAACGACGACAATATCACTTTTTAATGACTATCTTATAGGCACGTTGCCGAGTCGTTAGAACGTTCGCATTCTAACAATGGGACCAGGGTTCGAATCCCGCCATAGTCGATTTGTCGGGAAAGAGACTTCCTAACGTTATCGGGGTAGGGATGCAGAACCTTTGGAAAGTGGCTGAAAACCATACCACGGGTTGACATAAAAATTGTGAGTAAAATTAGGTAGACAGAAACTTTTATTGTCGATAGCTCTGCTAGCATGAAGTCACAAGTAATCTTGGCCGAGGGTTTAAGCATGCTGGCCATGTTCAATTTGTTGATCATGCTAGATAACACGGTCTTTCCCAGAAACTGTAACTAAGTTCCGATCAGCACAGTTGCAGTATGAAGCACAGGTGGGATCGGTGGGTATCTGTCTATATTTCTATTAGGTTGGTGCAAAAATAATGACGTAATAATGTCGTTTTTTGACGTATTTTTAACGCCAAAAAACGACATTATTAAGACATTATTTTTCCACCAAACTAATGAGATGAGGTATTATGTACACTATTTATATTATTCGAACTATTCTCCTCATCTTTGTCGCCATATTTATCAGAACGACCCTTCAGTATCTGTCTATATTTCTGAGATGAGGTATTATGTAAACACGATTTACATTATTCGGAATATTGTCCTCATCTTTGTTGCCATGTTTATTACAACGTTTCGCACATTCAGTATCTGTCTATATTTCTGAGATGAGGTATTATGTACACTATTTACATTATTCGGACTATTGTCCTCATCTTTGTCGCCATATTTATCACAACGTTTCGGACCTTCAGTATCTGTCTATATTTCTGAGATGAAGTATTATGTACACTATTTACATTATTCAGAATATTGTCATCTTTGTCGCTATATTTATTACAACATTTCGGCCCGTTAGTATCTGTCTATATTTCTAAGATGAAGTATTATGTACACTATTTATATTATTCGGACTATTGTACTCATCTTTTTCGCCATGTTGTACGCTCCGGCCTTCTTCAGTTGGTTGGAATGTCGAACTGAAGCCTTTATTTCGCTCACTGGGGTAGACTGTTCTAGATCCACGTGTCATGACGGATGGATATCAGTTATCTCCTGTTAATTCTCCTCGAAAAGTCCTCCACCGCCTTAACCAGGTATTGAACTCACTCTATTTGGGTACTGTCACTGGATTTAACTAACGCCTTTATCCACTGTGCCATGTGTCCTTGAGGTTAAGTTCGATATTCCAACCACCGGAAGAAGGCCGGAGCGTACAACGGCCGAAACGTTGTGAGAAAAATGGCGACAAAGATGGGGACAATAGTCCGAATAATGTAAATAGGGATGGGTGGGTGTTGAATAAACACAAATGTGCTTGAGCCAGCATCTGCAATAGGGATTGTCTATCCGCCCTAGTAGACAGGTGACCAGCAATACTATAACTCTCTTAGAATGGACTGCGATTGATAAATGCAGAGAGCAAATTATTAAAAAATTATTAGTGAATCCGTGCAGTTTACACACGTTATGTTATAGTCTGATATTATTAAATCAATATATTGGCTATAAAACTGGATATTAACCCACCAATATATGTGGAATATCAAGATAGAAGGGTAATGATAATAGTAATATTAGCGGTTTCCCTACAAGGATATATTTGGCATTCATTGACTGAGCCACTGCTGTCGGTTGAAATTTATAATATAATTATCTTAAATATTTTCTATCAGGAAAATAAGTTTCTCAACTTCAGTACCTGTAGTCGGATCTTCGTAGTATTGATAGCGCTTACCTTCCTCACCTTTTGTTTGAAGTAGTGTGGAATATCAACATCTTGATTATGTAATTATTTTCTCCACTGATTAAACAGGTTATCCCCTTTTTGTTGCAGCTGTTGGTGATCCTCAAGAGATGTGATTTCTGTAATTTTATACAGTGCTTTGTTTAGACGAGAAATATAAAAGTTTCATTATCTAATCACATGAAAAAATAGCAGAAAAACCATAAGAAGTAACTGAGTGTTCGAGAATATGAGAAAAAAACATTGTTATTAAGAATCGAGAGTTAATAAAAGAATAGGAATTAAGACAGAGGATAATGCATTTAAATTTTTGAAACTCAAAGCTGACCGAAAAGATGGCCGTCGAAAAAATGATTCACAAGCGAGGAGTGTGAGGGAGAAACTTTTAGCATAGAATTTATGGTTCTATCTAGCCATTTCAGTTGTAAGGTGATGAGACCTTTCTGCCAATCTAGTACTGCGCTTAAATTTATAATGTCTTGGAACTAAAGCCAAAAGAAACATTTATTTTGAAAAATACAATGATGTGACACAAGGCGAAAATGGAAAAGGGTGAGTTGCTGGTCTTCAGTCTGTCTTATCTTAAATTTAGCAAGGATTACTGGCCAAAACGTATGACAGTATTCCTTATAACAAACCAGCACATTCTTATTGTATAACTGTCCAATTATATTCGAAAACACCCGTCTACTAGGGCGGCTAGCCAATCCTTATTGCAGACGCTTGCTCAGGCGTATTTATGTTTATTCAAAATACACGGAGTGGTTTATACTGCAATTATGCTGAGCAGACCTTAGTTCTGGGAAAGAACCTCTTATCTAGCTTGATCAAAAATTTGAACAAGGACAGCACGCTCAAGCTCTTGGCCATGATGACTTAAAACTTTGTGCTAGAGCAGCTATCGACGCCTCCTCCAAGAGTTCTGTTCCCTCAGTTTCGCTCACAAGGCTTTGTTCAACCCGTGGTATGGTTTTCAAACTCTTTCCAAAAGTTTCACACGCTGAGATCGACTCGTCCAGTCGGATAACATCAAGAAATCTCCTTCCTGACAAATCGACCGTGGTGAGATTCGAACCCGAGTCCCCGGGTCAAAACGCGAAAGTTCTAACCACTTGCCCACTTATTACAGTCTCCATAATACCTTGAAGTCTCTATGTAGTTTTAACTTGTTCGCATATGCATAATCTTTTTTTTTTTTTTCTGTTGAGGGGGAATAAAAAATAACAACATTATCCCCCTCCCCAAGAGGAAAGATCTTCTAAACAGTTATCATGGAAATATTTATAAGAAAACGCACAGGAAAACTACTTGTGGATGGTGTGAAAATGACCAAAACCGAGATATCAACTCAGAACCGATAATATTGCAGCTACTCTTGAGAAATGTATGAATATGTCTTCTCTATTTAATTATGCATTTAATATTTGGAACCGTCAATTATATTCTAAAAATATTAAATTAATATTAACTCAAAAAAAAAAAGAATTTTTCTTGCGATCTGGAATATGTTTTGTCCTTAAATAAGCTACAAAGGTTAATAAGTTGTCAAAAATAAATCAGTCAAAATCTGAGTTACCTTTTTTTTTTAAACTTGACCGGTAATCTTGTCATCTATCATGATTACACAATCTATTTCACCGCCTGGAAATTGTTTTCATTCTTTCAATACGACATTTTAATATCTCAGTGTCTGGATCAGATATAACAAAATTAATGTCGGGGTGAGGAAAATTGAACGCAGAGTACTTCACGCTCGCGGTGCATTTTTCCAACAGTGTAAGATGATTCTTGTTTTTTTTTTTTTTTTTGTGCCGTGTCTCTTCAGGGCGTGGCCGATAATTACTCGCCACAGTTTCCTGTATTGTAGATTCTGTCCTTCCACCATATCTCCTAATCCCTCTTCTGTCAACCATTTTCACAAGCTCGTTAGGTATTTTAATCGCTATTTTTCTATGTCCGTCTTGCATTTCAATATATCCTGTGATTGTTTAATTTCCCAAGCCTTCCTTCCTCGTTATATGTGCTGGAAATTTCAACTATTTCTTTCTGATGTTAAATCTAAATGTCTGTTTTGTTTCCATTTTCTCTAACACGTCTTCATTGTTCACTCCATGTCATTCACAGCATGTTTCTGCAGAACAACTTTTCTGTTTCCTCCTGTCACTTCTTCAGCTTCAATGAGACTATCCAGCCTTCACTGACATATAGGAGGACAGGCGTTGCATAACAGTTAAGCAGTTCTTTCTTTTTTCATAAGAGATTTTCCTGTTACTTAATACTTTTCTTAACTTCTAGAAATTATGTTTCACTGTCTTAATTTGGCGTTGCATTTTCTGACCTCTGTTAAAACGCTTTCAAGATAATTAAAGTTTGTACTTGCTTGATATTGACACCTCCAATTCATAATTTGCTTCTTGGGCTTTTCTTTCTACTGACAAAGATATGTATTATAAATTAAAATTAAAATAATAAAAATAAACATTTTGTAATATTTATCTATGTATATTAATTTTAGCAGACGTTTCAATTGCCATCTGTTTGAAAGTTGATTTGGCAGCAAAAGGAAAGAATGGGTACCTTATTTGGTCTTCTTGTGACTCATCTGGGTTTTGTCATGCCTTAGAGATGTATAAAAGCGAGAATTCGCGCATTTCTGGCAGTTTATGGCTTATTAAAGCGCGCTTAACAGAGGGCAACGTCATCATCCCTTCATCCTTCAAATCACTGATATGTCACAAAAAAGAGACGGCTGATGTCGTGACATCTCAGCTTCGACAGAAAACGAAGCGGTGTTCTTTACTTGAAGAATGCTCTAAGTCTAAAATTGTTTTTAATATCCACGGAAGAGTTTGCTGAAAATGTGAGGGAGTAAATCAAATTTATAACCAGTTTTAACACTCTTTGTGGTCGTTTGAAAATGTTATAAACATTCTAACAATTAAAAATGAGGTGAAAATATCTGATTTATCCTTTTCTTTTCCTTTCCGCTGAAGCAAAGCGGGAAGCCACTAGCACGCAAGGGGTTATAGAGTTGGAGCGAGAACAAAGAGGAGTGATAGAGGAAAGGATGAAGAGAAGGTTAGGGGATAGATCAGAGCATCTGGAGACGTCGATCGACGTTACATTTTAATAGTTGGAGATTATAGCTATCAGGAAAACAAGAAATGGGGAGGGAGTTCCACAGGCAAGAAGTGCGAGACATGAAGCTATTGGAGTAGAAGAGACGCCTGTATTTAACAGTTTCGACAGTGAAATGGTGAGAGCGAGATGCCAGCCTAGTTGAACGCTTAAATTCATGGAAGCTGGGAATCAGTGAAAGCAACTCATCGGAGCAATTATGATGAAAGTATTTGTAAAAAAGACAGTGGGAGGAAACGGCACGTCTGTGAGAGAGCGACTGCAGACGAGATGCCAGATCAGGGCCAATTACATTGCATATACGTCTTTGGATTTTATCAAGGACCTTGAGACAATTAGAAGTGGCTCCAGACCATATATGTCAGCAATACTCCATGCAAGGGCAAATGGTTGATTTGTAGATTTGAAGGATTGATTCCGTCGAGAAAAATTCCCCATCACATTTTTTATGTATTTCATATTAAATGGCTGCGAAAATTATCAGGGCACTAAAAAACATTATTAATGCAAATTCATTTATTTATTTATTTTTTATTTTTATTGTAAAGTTTAAAGTTTCTCATTTGCACCAACTAGGAGAAGAAACGGTGGAGTAATGGATAGCGGCTGGGATTGAGGAATCGGTAGAGTCGATTTCGAATTCCAGTCAAATCCGTTACATTCATTTACGTACTAATACCCTTGGGAAATGTGTGAATACTCTTCTTTCCCCCCCACCCCAGGACAGACCGTGTTCTTTGGCAGTGGATGGCAACTGGCCTACTTCAGAAATAAATAGCAACCTACTGCGGGGAAAAATTCTACCTCGTCAGTCATATATCGAAAGATACATAATCGCCTAAGCGTGTATCACGCATGATTCATAACAGACTGACGAGTGTTGTCTGTCTACTTCGCTGTCTTGTTTATATTGCATGTTAAGTTTCATATTTTTCGGTTGTTCCCGAACGAGAGAAATTTCACGATAATTCTACTATCTTACACCCACTTTATTTGTTTGTTTCTAATATCATCGTCTCAAAAAACGTTGGCGAAGCAAGTAGTTAACTTTCAACTTATTTTCCGCTATATATTCTATTTTCTTACAGGTTATGTTAATCAATTATTCTAGCTATCGTTTACTCACTTCTATAAAGTTCATGTATTTTCCTTCATGTGATCGCTATAAACCCAGTGTTATCTGATTATATAACGTTGTTAAGACTGAGGCTGTCAGTAATTAATCCTGGTCGAAATTGTCATTCTCCACGAATCACCTAACTGTAAAGATTGAATACATCTGGAGAGACGACACATCCTTGTCTTACATGTTTATTTTTTTCTATTTTATATAGTTATTGAAATAATTTCTATCCGTATGCAGGCTGTTAGCTCCCAGTAACTGTTCAGGATTATTCAAATATTGTTGCTAAATATTTCAAGGTTACCTAATAGTTTCAACGACTGTTTGTGACGTACTTTCAATATGCCTAATATAGTGATAACTCGAGACATGTTGTTAAGTAGTCTCACGTGATCTCACGTGTCCAATTAATTTATTGAAATTAAAAATGCCTTGAGATAAATTAATCTTATAAATTATGTGATTGTTATAAACCCTGTTTTATCTGAATATATAAAGTTGTTAAGATTGAGGGCGTCAGTAATTAATCCTGGTTGAAACTGTCATTCTCCCAGAATTGACACACTGTAAAGGTTGAATACATCTGGAAAGACGACACATCCTTGTCTTACATGTATGTTTTTTCTATTTTATATAGTTATTGAAATAAGTTTTTTATCCGAATGCAGGCTATTAGTTCCCAGTAAAGGTTCAGGATTATTCGAATATCGTTGTTAAATATCTCTTTTTGATGTTCTTAACGTAATTCTTTCTGACTCACTTTCAACATGCCTAATATAGTGGCCTGATAACATGGGACATGTTGTTAAGTAGTCTCGTCTTATCTCGCGTGTCCGTTTAATTTATTCCAATTAAAAATCCCTTGAAATAAATTAATCTTATAAATCTTAAAGATTATCCTTCTTTAGAACCTATAGATTAGCTTTCTAACATCACCTGTAAGGAGTTTTGCCAACTAATAATAATCCTTATTTACATCATTTAACCTCAAACTAGTATCCTCATCAATGATTATCCTCATCTTATGAGCACATCAACGAGTGGTTTGATGGTTCAGATTCTGACCATGAGACACGGGTTCGAATCTCACTCTGGTCTGACGGAGTGTTGACCCCAGCGTCCAACACCTTTGGAAACTTCCTGAAGCACCATAGCACAGGTTGACCCAATCATCGTTAGTGAAACTGGATAGACATGTTCGCCTTGTTCAAATTGTTCCTATCATGTTCTTTCCTAGAAACTGTAACTAAGGTGTGCTCAGCATTGTTCAGTATAAACCACAGGTGGGCTATGTGGGTGTTGAATAAACACAAATGCGCCTGATCAAGCATCTACAATGGGGATTGGTTAGCCGCCCTAGAAGACGGGTATCCTTGAATACGAGTGACCAGCGATACAATTATTCTCATCTATGTTACTTTTTTTTAATCAAGCTTTTCGACAATTGTAAGCCCAGTGATTCATCATTGACCCATAGTAGATTAAATTGTTGGTTTGGGGATTTTTAATTTTTTTTAATCATATCACCCCAAGCAAGGCGGAAACGCCACTAGTATGCAAGGACTTTCAGGGTGTGAAAGTGAAAGAAAAGACTGAGTATAGAGAGGATTGAGGAAAGGACAAAAGATAAACGGAATTCAAGTAGATAGAAGATGGCGATTGACGTTGAATTTAATTTTTTTTAGATTGTAATTATCAGGGAAGCAAGTAAACGGAAGAGCATTCCACAGGCGAGATGTGCGAGGAAGGATACTGTTGGAGTAAAAATGGTAGTTGTATTTAGCTCTTTTAAATGGAAAAAATTATGGGAACTTGATGCCATTCTCATAGCACGATTAAAACTATAAAGTCGGAGAACAAAGAGAAAAATTTGCCATGAAAATATTTGTAGAAAAAACAGAGGGAAGCCACATCACGTCTCTGAGAAAGCGACTGAAATCAAGATGCCAGGTCAGGATCGATTATGTGCACATCCTTCTTTGGATTTTTCCAAGAATTTCGAGATAAATAGCAGGAGCACCAGACCAGATATTGCAAAAATATTCAATGAGCGGATGAATGTTAGCTTTATAAATGTGCAAGATGGATTCTAACGAAAAAAAAAGATTTTTCTCACGACACAGTTACCCAACATTCATTGCAGACATTTGGTGAGCTAGTAATAACGATTTCAATCCCTGGTCCAGGCTGTTGGTATTTGAAGATATCACTATACATAAGCAGTGGAACGAGAACAGTCTACTCTCGTAGATTATATTCAGTTCCGAATTAGGTTAAAGTGATCAATATACACTTGATGAAGGCCGCTGAGCAGAAGGACCAAAACGTTGTGATTAACAACAGCAAAGCTGAAGAAAATAGTCCATGCCTAAAAAAATAAATAATTATAACTGCTCATCCGAGAAATTCAAGACAGACATATTCATTTCTTTTTCATTCTCTTTACACTGAGGTTAAGTCCAACTGCATACAACGAAATCTGTTCATGGCAGAAATTGCAAAGAGATATGCTGGGTAGTTGTTAAACCGTTGTCACTGAGACTAAGTTTACCATAGCTCATGTGTAAATAATAACAACTACACCTGCCATAAATACATCCCTGTCGTACTTGACACGAGTAAATTCATTTTTATTGTATAATATTTTGGTGTTATCTATTTTTTTATATATTTTTATTAAGTGTATTTGGATTGTTTTGTGACGTTCGTTATGCGTAAAAGTTGCATCTAATTTCGATAATTAACAAATTAACTGCCTTTTGACCTTGTGATCTTTTCCTTTTATTGTTCTTGAAGTTTACCTCTCTTAAACGTCACGAGAATTCATAAACCATAATGTTTTTTTTTTGTTTTTTTTTAATGAGAATAGAAGGGATCCTCATAGAGGATTCGCTGTAAAGAAAGATTTAACAAAATCGCAGCATTTATTATAAAGAAGAAAAAAATTGAACGAAAGATAATTCACGGCAAGAGACGGAATTTTAAAGTATGTATAAAATATTTTACATAAGCATGAAATAATAATTAAAAAAATTGAAAAATTCCCAAATCAACAATTTAATCCACTATGGGTCAATGATGAATCTCAGAGCTCACAATTGTCGAAACGCTGATAAAAATAGAAACACAGATGTGGATAATAATGTTTGGAAAGATTTTATATATTCTGTTTTAGCGTTGTAAAGCTCAGCAAAACCGTTTCGCATATGATGACACGTTTACGAAACGAGTATATTTCTTTCTTTCTTTTTCCCGTTCATTCATTCTTTCTTTCTTTCTTTTTTTCTTTCTTTCTTCCTTGCTTGCATGTTTGCTTTCTTCCTTTCTTTCTTTAATTACTCCATTCTCCCGAATCCTTCCTCTTTTCTTTCATTGATGATTCTCTCTGTCGTTATTTCTTTCTTACATTCTTTGTTTCTTTTTCCCTTTCTTTCTTTCTTTCTTTCTTTCTTACTTACATATTTGCTTTCATTCTTTCTTTCTTTCTTTCTTTCTTTCTTTAATTAGTCCATTCTCCTGAATTCTTCCTTCTTTTTCATTGAGGATTTTCTCTGTCGTTCGTTCTTTCTTGCTTTCTTTCTTTTTCACTTTCTTTCTTTCTTTCTTTCTTTCTTTCTTTCTTTCTTTCTTGCTTGCTTGCTTGATTGTTTGTTTGCTTGCTTATCTGCTTTCTTTCTTTAATTACTCCATTCTCCTGAATCCGTCCTTCATTCTTTCAATGATGATTCTCTCTGTCGTTCTTTCTTTCTTTCTTTCTTTCTTGCATGTTTGTTTTCTTCCTTTCTTTCTTTAAATGGTCCATTCTCCTGAATTCTTCCATCTTTATTTCTTTGATGATTCTCTCTGTCGTTCTTTCTTTCTTTCTTTCTTTCTTTCTTTCTTTCTTTCTTTCTTCCATGTTTGCTTTCTTGCTTTCTTTCTTTAATTGGTCCATTCTCCTGAATCTTTCCTTCTTTATTTCATTGGTGATTCTCTCTATCGTTCTTTCTTTCTTGTTTTCTTTCTTTCTTTTTTCTTTCTTTCTTTCTTTCTTTTTTTCTTTCTTTCTTTCTTTCTTTCTTTGTTGCATGTTTGCTTTCTTCCTTTTCTTTTATAATTGGTCCATTCTCCTGAATCCTTCCTTCTTTATTTCTTTGATGTTTCTCTCTGTCGTTCTTTCTTTCTTGCTTTCTTTCTTTCTTTCTTTCTTTCTTCTTTCCTTTCTTCCTTTCTTTCTTTAATTGGTCCATTCTCCTGAATTCGTCCTTCTTTATTTCATTGATGATTCTCTCTTCCTTTCTTTCTTTCTTTCTTTCTTTCTTTCTTAATTTCTTTCTTTCTTTCTTTCTTGCATGTTTGCTGTCTTCCTTTCTTTCTTTAATTACTCTATTCTCCTGAATTCTTCCTTCTTTATTTCATTGATGATTCTCTCTGTCGTTCTTTCTTTCTTTCTTTCTATCTTTCTTTCTTGCATGTTTGCTTTCTTCCTTTCTTTCTTTAATTGGTCCATTCTCCTGAATTCTTCCTTCTTTAATATATTGATGATTCTCTTTGTAGTTCTTTCTTTCTTTCTTTCTTTCTTTCTTTCTTTCTTTCTTCCTTTCTTTCATTAATTGGTCCATACTCCTGAATCCTTCGTTGTTTCTTTCATTGATGATTCTCTCTGTTATTTCAAGGATTAGCATATAAACACCTACATTTCTTTTTTTTTATTTCAAATCCAAATTATTTCCTTCTTCGTTTTTGTCTTTCCTTCTTTAATTATTTTTATTATTTCTTTCTTTTTTTTTAATTATTTCATTTTGATATTTCTTTCCTATTCTTCACCTTTTCCTTCTGTAAATTCTTTCGTATTTCTTTTTTCTCACTATTTCTTTTTCTATTTTTAATTCAATCATTTTTCTTTCACTGTTTCTCTTTCGTATGACCCTTATGTGCTTTTTCTTCCTTCATGTACCCACTATTACTTTATTCATTCGAGGCTTTCATTATTTTTTTCTTTCTGTTTTTCATTTAATTCTTTCTTTCCTTTCTTCAAACCTCCAGAGTTTTATTTTTGTTATTTTATTTCTGATCTGTTTTCATTGCATTCATCACACCTTCATTGTCTCATTCCCATGTATTTATCTGTATGGTTGTATTTTTTCTTTCAGTCTTCATTCTTTAATCTGTTCAGTCAAATACTTCTTACCTTCGCTTCTTTCTCTTCTCAACCGTGTTGGGTTTTAATTTTTTTGTTTTTTTTGTTTGTTTTTTTGCCACTCTAGACAATTAAACTCGTCCTCGACAAATCAACACATCTAACTGTTCTATATATCTGTTTCTTCGTGTTATTTCCTCAAACACGAAAGAGAAATTCTACTGAGGCCATGACAATGAACCGCTGAGTCAATATCTTACAAAAAAAATCTGTTCACTGCGGAAAATGAAATGGTGTTTGTTGTTCGTAATCATATTCTGATTTGTTTTTTTTTGTTTTATTTTCCTAGTAAATTACATTTTTCTTAAGAACAAACACGCGTCTTTGCGTTGTGAACTGACACTTAACTTGTGTTAATCACAGTTCGATAAAAAAAATATCGGAAATGTTCAAACGAGGTATGATCTCTTTAGTTACACGGCCATTGCAAATGTGTTAATTCACAGGGAAGTAGAAGTAATGGACCTAAGTGTAAAATCTCACACACCGGGAATGATTACCTAGTGATGCACTTCGTGACAGAAATACACACAGCCATACAGTAGTAATTAATTAGATTACATTAAATTAACTCGCCAACCACTATATTTTCTTCTAATCAGATATTCATTAAACTTGGCATAAAATAACTCTTTTTCCATCACTTGGACCAAAATCAAAATACATCCAGAATTGAGGTTTACTTATATACAAACTTGTATACAAACTAAGCAATGGAAATAAAATTAAGAGCTGCAAAATGCTCTCCAAAAACATCGATGACCATGAGAGATTGTATTGTCATACAGGTATAAAACGAGTTACTGCCGACACCGAGGTTCGAACGTGACACTCTGGATTTATGAATATATTTTTTCCACCAGATGTATAAATAACGGTGTCAGGCTACTGACTGAGGTGATTATTGGGTGACTATTGTGTGGAAATATCCAGTTGAATTAGTGTGAATTATTGTGCGTGGGTGATTTGGGTTTTGATTTATGATTTACCGGACGTTAAGCCGGACTGCGCTACTAACAAGATATTCACTGAAATGTTTAATTATCTTTGGTTGACTTTTATTTCTTTGTTCTTGAGTATTTTGAATGGTTATATGTGCCCTGTTTTATCTAGGGTTTAGTGGCATTTTCAGACATTTTGTCCTTGTATATGAAAACGAGTTACTGCCGACACCGAGGTTCGTGAGTGACATTCTGGATTTATGAATATATGTTTTCTGCCAGGTGTATAAATATCAGTGTCAGCCTATTAACTTTAATGGTTATTGAGTGATTATTGAATGACTATTGAGTGGAACTATCCAGTCGAATTATTGTGAATTATTGTGCGTCTATCATTTAGGTTTTCCTTTAGAATTTTCCGGACGTTAAGCCAAGCCGTGCTACTAACAAGATATTCACTGAAATGTTTAATTATCTTTGGTTGACTTTTATTTCTTTGTTCTCGTTAAGTATTTATTTGCGGTTGTAATTAAATGTAGTTTTATCTTAACATTGAACTCTTAAGTTATACTTAATTATTAATGGCCACCGTGTTTCACAAAAACTTGCATGATAACGGCTTCCAGAATTTAAAACATCCATTATATTATTTTTTTCAAATTTCCTTTAAAGGTAATCTTATTTCTTCATCAACAAGATGAGGTTAAAAATTACTGTTGATAAACGTTTCTTTTATGTTGCTTAATTATCTATAAAACAATGTATCCAAAAAGGAAATCATTTTCGAACGGTTAATTATGGGCGATGTTGTGTAATAATGATATTGCCTCGGGATGAGATCTTCTTTTCTTCTAAAACTCATGCCCGATTTTAGAATTGAGCTTTTAATTGCGTTCTAATATAATATTATAATCATTACACAAAAATATATGACTCATTCCTAATCATCAATGTGTCCTCTTTGTTAATTTTATATCAATCTCCTTCAGAATTTAACTTAAAACATTATTGTCATATAGAAAGGAAATGAGTAACTACCGACACCGAGGTTCGAATGTGACACTCAGGACTTATGAATATATGTTTTCCGTCAGGAGTATTAATAGAGGTGTCAGGCTACTGACTGAAGTGATGATTGAGTAATTATTGAGTCGAACAATCCAGTCGAATTAGTGTGAATTAATTTGCATCGATGATTTCGGTTTTGATATAGGATTTACTGGACAATGCCTATGCCAAGCCGCGCTAAGAACAAGGTATTCACTGAAATGGTTATCTTCGGGTCACTTATTGTTAAGTATTTAATTGAGGTTGTAATTAAACACTATTTTATTTTAAAATTGAAGTCTTAATCATTAACGGTCACCTTACGTCATAAAATGCATGCTCCATAATGTACCCATCAGTCATCTGTTGGTACAATAATTATCTTGAATTATTATCGTCGCTCTCTAGAGATCAGAATCTGCGCCAAAAGAGCGCAGACCGGGACAAGGTTTTATTATGAGAGATTGGCAGTTGCTCAGGCAGCATGTCTCTTCTCTCCGATGTTGTCCAAGGGAATGGCAGAGGTCAATACAACTCGGAATCGACGTCGTCACAGGGGTTGTTAGAACGAAATATAACATCGGGCTGTCTTAAGGGCTGCGCCTCCACATATGAATTCAGAGTTTTCCATCTCATAGTCTATAGTTTTATTATAAACAGAGCATTTACTTAAATATTTGTATCGATAAAAAGAATGTATAAACATAAAAATGCCTTAAAATAATTGTCAGACTTTATCCATATCATAATGTGTGACGTCATTTGTCTACAGTTTGATACGCATCGAGCACATATGAATGTACGTTAGAGAATCACCGAAGATTGTAGTTTAAAGACAGTAAAATCGACCTTGCCAACCGAACGCCCCTCTGTGTCCCAATCGGTTAAGGCACGTCAGGCTATATGACGGTTTTGTAGAGGATACAGGTTCGATTCCTGTTGGAGGACGAATATTTTCTGTGAAAATTTCTCGGACATTCAGGACGGTAAATGCTGTTTAATACTGTTTATTATAAACAGAGCATTTACTTAAATATTTGTATATATAAAAAGAATGTATAAACATAAACATCATTGAAAGTTTGAAACGTACTAAATGAAAAAAAAATGCTAATTACAAACAGGATAAAAGCATTATTACTGCAGCGCATTAGGAATATATGAAACGAAATTTCAGAATAAGTACGGTTTTCGTAAATGCCACAGACACAAACACACACACACACACATATATATATATATATATTATATCATTATATATATATATATATATATTTCTTATAATAGATTATAATAAAGCATTATAATTCGCTACGCAAAAGCTTTCATGTTTCAATACTATGTAGTTCCTCAGGCCATGGCAGGTTGTCTACCATCGCCCGATGAGGATCAATAAATGTTCCGAGGCATGAAAGTTTTTCTGTAGCGATTTAAAATGTTTTAAATGTAATCAATTATAATAAAATTACTAATAATATTATATATACGCCAGCGGTCCCATTGGCTGGCAGCCACCGACAGACCACTGTCGTGCCTCTAGCGCTCCACCAGTGTTAACATTCCAGAGATGAAGCCGCCGGCCATCCGACAGCGGGCCATCAGTGGTAAATGCTAGTGGCTGTAAGGTATATATTGTTATGGTCCAGGTTAGGACCAAGGAAGAACAACACGAACCCAAGAGTAGAAATAACGAAGGTATATTACACGAAATAATAATACAAGATGTGGAAGGTGTTAGTATGACTGTCAGTCTGGCTTGGAGTAAACTACTATCGGCTCGATTCGATTCGACCCTCTCTCTTGAGAGGCGTAGTATACATAGTGTTAGGAAGAGGTCATTCTCTAGTTATAGGTAAGGACCCATGAAATATATATATATATATATATATATATATATATATATATATATATATATATTCAGGGTGTTTCAAAAAGAATACGCCAAAATCATCACGTGATGTGTCAAAAACGAAAAAAAATTACAAACCTCTAGCATGAACACATGAGTTGTATATACATTCAAGTTTCATTTCATGTTTTATAAGTGCTCAATGTGGCCACCAGTGGCAGCGCGGACAACATCAAGCTGATATGAGAATTCCTTCGAAACGCGCCTCAGCATGTCACGGTCCACCGTGTTGATTGCAGCTGTTATTCGATCTTTCAAGTCATCGATACTTGCTGGAAGTGCTGGAACATATACTTGGTCTTTAACATACCCCCACAAGAAAAAAGTCACACACAGTGAGGTCCGGGGATCTGGCAGGCAAAGCACAGAGAGCAAGGTCTTTAGCACCTCTCCTCCCAATCCATCGGTGAGGCACGTTTTCATTCAGATAAGCCCTAACCCCGAGATGCCAATCGGGTGGTCCTCCATCTTGCTGAAAAATGAAGTCATTCAATCTGCTTGCAGTAAAGTGAATAGCCAGTTTTGGAGCATTTCGAGATAGGTTTGTCCTATAACGGTGTTTCCTTCAAAGAAAAAGGGACCAAAGACCTTGTCTTGAGACACAGCACAGAAGACGTTCACTTTAGGGGAATCTCTTTCATGCTCAACAGTTTCACGTGGATGCTCTGTTCCCCAAATGCGCATATTGTGACGATTGACTGAGCCTCTCAAATGGAAATTCGCTTAATCACTAAAAACTAAACGTGAAAAGAGAGTTTCATCACCTTACTCCATCTCCAGCATTGAATCTCAGAATGTCCTCCGCATAACCTTGTCATCATTAGTAAGTCCTTGGACGAGGCTTAGTTTGTATGGTTTCATGTGTAATCGTCTCTTTAACATACGCCAGTCTGTGGTATAAGGGATGGCAAGCTGAAGACTTGCTCGACGTACGGACGTAGGCTGCTCTCAAATGCATCATGAATCCTCTCCACTTGCTCCTCTGTAACATGTGGTCTTCCAGGACTCTTTCCTTTGCACAGGCACCCACTCTCTTTAAACTGTCTAACCCACCATCGAATGCTCTCACGATGGGGCGGATCAATGACGAATTCTGTTCTGAAAGCAAGCTGCACCGTGACAACGGCGTTTGTTTTCACGAACTCAAGCACGCAAAACGCCCTCTGCTGAGGAGTCTCCATTTTGATTGATCTTCCCACAATTCAGTTGCACAGGAAGTTATACTAACGACACCCAATCAAACTTTGATAACTACTCTATCAGATAACCACTGATTAAGTCCACTACAATGCTACAGACCTGAAAAAACAACGTAATGATTTTGGCGTATTCTTTTTGAAACACCCTGTATATATATATATATATATATATATATATATATATATATATATATTCGAATTATTTATTCGAAAATTATAACATAAACATGTTATAAAAACCATTTTGTTTCACTAAGTGTTGAAATAAAATGGCTCTTTTGTAGTGATTTTATAACATTTTTATTTTATAATTTTCGAATAAATAATTATATTTGCTCTACTCTGTATTGAGTACTCTTTTAAAAATAGTGTTTTTAGGTTACGGGAATTTATTCCGTATACACCAATCATATATATATATATATATATATATATATATATATATATATATTATATATATATATATATATATATATATATATACAGTGGTAGGAATTATTCGTATACATACTAATGTTTAATTAATTGTATTTGCAACAAAGGAATAAAACTACTTTTCATATAATTAACTGTAAAGAGATGCATAATAACAAAATGTGCATAGAAAACAGAAAAAATTAATTTAATTTAAATACACGCCATTTATCTATTTTAATGGCTGAAAAAAGTATTCGTACAATACACAAAAGAATACATATTTTTTTTTAATTTTTCATTTAATCTTTAAATTTGCCTCCAAAATATTTTGATAAGCAGGGGCATTCATTCTACCATCTATTACTGGTATGTTGCCAGTCCTTTTTTACAGAAAAAAAACATCCCAAACCAAGAGACTTCCACCACTAAATTTCTCTGTTTAAACTGTTTTGTTTGAAGTCATTGGCATATTTCCTCCATACATGATTTTTAGAATCACGTCCAAACAACTCAATTTTCTTTTTTTTCTGTCCATAGTACTCTTTCCCGATACGATTTTTCCTTATCCTTAAATTCACGAACGAATTTCAACCTGGCATCTTCTTTGTCTTTTCAACAGAAGTGGAGTTTTTCGTGGGGAGCATGACTTTCGATTGTTCCTATCAATTTCTTTGCTTATTTTCCGTTTAGTGATTCTGATTCCTGATGAAAGCAAATTATCCTGCAAGCCTTGACGAGTAAATTTTTGATAATTGTTTAATTTGACACATTAATTTTCCTGAGATCTTGAAGAAATCTTCTGTGGAGCATCTTTTCTTTGTTTTTTTTTTTTTTGTTTTTTTATACCTTCCAATGAATGTAACGGTAGTAAACGGACTATTCAGGCTGTCTGCGATTTTCCTGTAACTTTTACCTTCTTTGCAGAGCTTAATAATCAGTTCTTTTTGCGAATTTCTCAATTTTTTACCTTGCCATGAAGAAAACCTTCTTACACGAATACCAATGACAGAACGTTCAGTTTGTTTTTTTAAGGCTAAACATAACTACCGATGACATTATTAGAACATTCTAGAATACTCCACGTCTGTGTGTTTATGTGAGGGAGAGACAGAGAGAAAGAGAGAGAGAGAGAGAGTGTGTGTGTGTGTGTGTGTGTGTGTGTGTGTGTGCCTGGGTATTTCTTACTTCAAACATTATTTTAGTGGATATCGGTATTTGAGTAGACGCTACGTTTTATTTTAAACTCTATTTTACTAGCCTACACACACGAGAAAAGAGATATCTAACGAAATTTGTCGAATTTTCGTTTTTACAGTTATATACAAGGCCCAAGAGCCACTCGAGGTACAGAGTAAGACGAGATATGTAGTGTAAGATACCGATTAACCTTAGACATAATCAAGGTATGAACTTAGTGATCGGCAACGCATCCTGTTGGGATTCAGTTTCACATAGTAGTTGTTTGGGAGAAGAATCTTCTCGAGTTGAACTTATGTCTCACCAGTGGAATACGAAGGGAATGAAGGTGGTTCGCTACAATATTCATTGACATAGCGATTCTCCTTATCTGTGAAGGTTAGATCTAGTGGAACTAAGGAATGTAATTCATCTGAACATTTTCCATGAGCAGAGCGATATAGTAGCGAGAGACTAGCCACGTTTCCTTCATAGGAAAGTGGTTGTAGGATGGAAGATAATTCATCACATTCGACATATTTTTCTATAATTCAGACGTTGTGTGAGTGTGTGTCTGTGTGGGTTGTTTAATAATTGAAGGTATAGTGCTAAATATCGGAAATAAAAAAAAGTGTGGACACATGAATCAACTCATTACGGCAACCGTCAGCTTCACACCATAAGGGATCTTCTAAAATGGCATTGAGATTTGAAACTGACTGTCACCATGCAGCGTTTATTTTGAATTTGGCAATTGGCTATGAAACTGACAGTCACCCTGCAGTGTATATTCCTATGACTACGATACCTACATCTATCTCTCTATCTCTCTATCTATCTATCTATCTATCTATCTATCTATCTATCTCAGTCTATTGCTTATCTATCTATCTATCTATCTATCTATGAATCGATTTTCATGTCAAGAAAGATGGATGTGGGTTCAGTAAATTTTCTACATTTACCGAAGAACTTGCAAAAGTGAAATGTTTAAAATGATCAATTGCTTGTGCCCTGCAATACACACTCAATCAATCATAGCACCTTTTCCTGTGCTGGTACACTGTCTGCCAGACAATGCTAGAATGGAAGTCTTTTTTAAAGATAAAAGTTTTTCATCTCCAATCTGCATGCAAACCGTTGGATCCTATAAAAACCACGTCCGCCATTTGACAACAGCATCCAGTGTGTTTTGAATCCACAGTTTTTCTTCTCCTAGGCTGGTTGCCAACTAAGGTTATAGGACCCTCTATGGCCTGTTATTCATCCATAAAAAAGGGATGGATTCTAAACACAAACATCAGGCCTCTGAATTTTTGACTTCGATATTCACTTTTATATTTACATACGCTCTATCTCTGATATCGACCACTTTATCCCATAGATATAGCATACCTGAAAACTATACCTCTTCATATAATATATATATATATATATATATATATATATAACAAAAAAGTGTACAAATTCTCGAAGCAATTACTATTGAAGCTAAAAGGAAAATGATTATGATCGCTTTGAAACCGAATTTCAGAAACTAGAGCTTAACACAGGAAAGATCACACGGCGGATATAAAAATCCGCCAAAAATAATTAACATAAAAATTTCCCTGGTGCTTATTATGATTTGCAACACACACACACACTCACACACAATATATATATATATATATATATATATATATATATATATATATATATATATATATATATATATATATATATATATATATATTCCTATTTTTTGTATGATGATGAACAATTCTATTTGTTTTGGTAAATAATGATTGATATGTAGGATTTTTCATCGGCGCAATATACATTGTGCGATGGATAAATTGTCGTCTAAATTACGTAAAAATAAAAAAATATCCCTGCGATCTCATTTTAACACATATATCTCACAAAATTGCACCAAAATATCATGAAATACTAAAGAGTTTATTATATTTAATAAAATCGCCGTTGCCTTCAACCAGGGCTTCCGGATGACATCGGAATGTCTTGCAACTCTCCTAGACGGCCTCTTTGTTTAAGTTGGTGAATGCTGCCATAATCCTTGCCTTCCGTTCATCTTGTTCCCTTGCTCAACTGCACTCTTCACATGATAATCAATGGGGTAGCAGTCTTAGGAGATAGGTGCCCAGATATAAGGAGGGATGTGGTTCTCTTACTTGGGTGATGTGGTAGAGAATCCTGTTACCAAAAATAGTGTCTTCCAGCAGCCACCCTCCTGAACCTAGACAGCGCTAACTCTTCAATACAGGTGATGTAAACCTCTGTGTTAAGTCTGAGTGTATGTGGGAAAATGAACAACGTTTCTATCACTAGTGATCACTGCAAACACTTTCGTAATCACCATTAGACTCAACCAACTCTTTCCGAATCCTCTGTAGTGTCGTCAAGTTGACACCCCAATGCCAAGCAGGAAAGGACTCAGGGCAGTTCTACCACCTCGAATTCGTTTTAACTACAATCTATCTCCCTACCTATCTATTCATAGGTTTTACTATTGGAATATTCCCTATATAAATATATATCATAATTTGGATTTTACTATTGCGATATTCCCCTTTGCATATATATATATATATATATATATATATATATATATATATATATATATATATATATACACACATATATATATATATATGTATGTATATATATACACACACACACATATATATATATATATATATATATATATATATATATATATATATATATATAAATATCCCAATAAGCAAGTGACGCCAAACATAGCAGTGGCACTAGCTTACAAGGGCTTATAGAGAGTGAGAATACGATTAAAGAGGAGTGTTTGGGAAAAAGGATAAAGAGAAGGACATGGAACAAAGTCAAGTCATCAGAAGATGTCGATTGACATTACATTTGAATATTTAAAGGATATTGCTATCAGGGAAGCAAGTAATAAGAAGGGAGCACCACTGCGAGGTGCGAGATTAGAAGCTGCTGGAGAAGAAGAGATGGCTAAATTTAACAGTTTCGACAGTAAAATGGTGGGTCTGAGATGCCATTCTAGCAGCACGTTTACATTTATGCAGTTTGGGAACCAATGAAAGTAGCTCGTCGGAGCAGTTGTCATGAAAATACTTGTAGAAAAGACAGAAGGAAGTCTCAGCACGTCTGTGAGAAAAGGAGTGTAGACGAGATGCCAGATCAGAACCAATCACGCTGCATATCCTTTTCTGGGTTTTGTCGAGCACCTCAAGATGAACATCGGGAGCACATGACCATATATGGCAGCAGTATTCAATGCAAGGACGAATGGTTGATTTGTAGATTTGAAGGATAGACTCGGACGAGAAAAAACCTTCTTGCGCGACACGGAGAACCAACTTACGTTGCGGTAGATATAGCTATAGATTCAATGTAGTTATTCCACTTCATGTCAGTGGACAGTGTAAGACCAAGCAGGCGCAGAGAGGCACTCTTGTGGTGTTGGGCATCAGTCATTCTGATGGGAGACAGGCAGGGTTCTCTATGGTGGGTAAATGAGAGCAGTTTCGTTTTAGAGGCATTAAAGTTTACAAGCCATTTCCTGCTCCAGTCGACCACAGATTTGACGTCCTTCTCGAGGCCTACGGCCAGGTTAGTTTTGTCAGCGATGGCGTATTTACGATTGAGGCAGGAATCAGTAGTAGTTTGGTCAGCGTAGATGCCAACTTGGGAATTGATGACATCAGAAAGATCGTTGCTGAAGATCAGAAGCAGTGTAGGACCCAGGATACAACCTTGGAGAACACCAGCGTTCGAGTGAAAAGAACTAGAGGGGAACCCGTTTAGAACGACCTTCATTTCACAGTTTGACAGAAATGACTTTAAGTCAAATGATCTTCCTGTAATGCTGTATCACTGAAGCTTACGAAGAAGGCCAGCACGCTAGACCCTATCAAACGCTTTAGAGGTATCTCAAGATACAGCCTGAGATTCTGCGTTGTTGCCAAGTGTTTGGTATATAAATTCAGTTATAGTCGTGAGCACGTCAGCGGAGGATCCGGCAAAGGGGAAACTATATTGCTAGTCTGAGAGCAGATCATGGGATTTAAAGTGCTTGACCACTTCAGCGTTGATTAAATCCTCGAAGAGTTTTCCAAAGAGCGGTAGGAGACTTATAGGACGGAACTTAGATGGGTCAGAAAGGTCACCAGAGTTCTTAAACGCAGGGACAACAAATGAGGACTTCCAAAAGGCTGGAAGGCAAGAGTCAGTGAGGTAATACTTATATAGTTTTGAGAAGACTGGTGACAGTTCAAGAGTACATTTCTTCAGGGCAACGGCTCATATCCCGTCTCCGCTACTAGCCTTATGGAGGCCCAATTTAGAGACGATGTCCAAGACAACCGATGGGTTTATGTTTATGTCACTCAAACGAGCCTCAGTTCTAGATGGGAAATCAGGTGTGGGTACTCCGGATGAGCCATTGAATTGGATGAGAATTTCCGAGCAAAGCATTCATCCATATCAGCTGAGGAAGCCAGTACCTCAAATTGATTGAATAAAGGAAGTATTGTGGGTTGATGTTGTTCTGTATACCCTTTCAGGGCTGCCACTAATCTCTAGAATCAAACTTTTGAGATAAATACGTTGTTTCATTTTTTACAGTAAAACGTAGGTTTGCTTCATTGAGGACCCACTTGCGCTCATTACGGTAAGAGACAAAGAGATGTCTATTATAATCAGATATGTCACTTCGGTACAGAAGGAAGAAGTGATTCCTGTGGGCAATAGCCGCTAAGCAAGCGGCTCTAAACCAAAGAGATGAGCACGATTTAACTTTGTATTTTCATGCAAGGAATTGACTCCATTCCAGCTTTTACCGAGGAGGCCACAGGAGCACATATTTAAACGGAGAGATTAAAAACTACATTCCAGGGGACATCACGAAGGAAATCACGGAACGAGTCCCAATCTGCGCCTTGATAACAGAAAGATATTCTGTTAGTAGGAGTTTCTTGGCTGGGAGAGGAGTAGAAGGAGACGTTAACAGACACTACGACATGATCAGAGCTGCCAAGAGGGCAGAGCTTCGTGACATGGCAGGAGTCGGAAATGGCAGTAAAACAACGCGTAGAAAAGTCAACCACTTGTGTGATAGATAGAGTGATTGAAAAGATTAATGGTTTGTATGCCAGCGAGGTTAGTTACAGACGGTTTAAGCCACGTGGTATGGCGGGCGTTAAAGTCACCGAACACGAATGTGAAGACGGATGCAGAGATGGCCTTGTCTATATTATCAGAAATGCTACCGAGTACACCACAGTCTTGAGATAAAATTGAACGGTTGAGAAAGAACAGATAGCTAACAGAATTGAGAAGATAAGATGGAGACATATATGGATGGTCTTGAGATTCAAAAGAGAGTTCTCTAACCAGTCGGAAACAGGGCGTAAACTCCCAGTCTATACATGTGGGGTTTAGAGTCCCTTCTAAAGAGAGGTGGGTAACGAGAAACTGAGACATCAGAGGAGGGGATTTATGTTTGGTTTTGCCGAGAGCTAGTATATCAGGAGACATTTCAACGAGGAACGATTAAACACTGCAGAAGTTGGATCAAATGCCACAGATGTTGGAAAAGGAAAAGTTAAAAGGTTTAGGCGATTTTTAAAGCCAGTTTTACGTTTATTTTTATGATGGTGTGAGACCATTTTGAGACATGTTGGTAGTGAAGAGGCCTAAAATACTAGTAACAGAAGGCCATCGTAAGTGACATGAACAGAAAGGAGCTGGCGCCGCCTTCAACATAAAGTGGCCTCAGGGTTCCCCACCAGAAGTAATTGCAGGGACAAATTTCCATGCGAGAAATGACGCTATAAACACCCCCGATATTATGCAACTGCTGATCAGAGAAAAATTTAGGGCTACTATATATATATATATATATATATATGTGTGTGTGTGTGTGTGTATGTGTGTGTGTGTGTGTGTGTGTATGTGTATATGTGTGTGTGTATGTGTGTGTGTGGTTGTGCAAATATATAGAAAATAGGAAAGAACTCGTTGTTAGGTAAGTAATCCGAAGTTCTTTTAGTATTTTTGTTTTTATTTTTAAAAAACAGTGCTCTATACGAAAGTAGAGCCTAAATTATAATTATTTTAAAAATAAAATATGATTCCTTCGCTACATAAGAGCTCTCATATTTCAAAAACAGAAGCGAAAAATTCAAATATAATTATTAGAATTAGATTGTATAAAAGTAGCCACCTCTGTTTCATCTTTAATCGAATTTTTTTCCAAATTAGTTATTCCGAAACTCAATTGGACTAATTGGCCATGTCGCTACTGGAGATTGTCAATAATAAGACGTTTGATAAAAAAAAACATTTTGGTATTGAAAACCTTCGGGGAATTTCTCGAAGAGCGTAATGGCCATATAAATGGTGTACAATTGTTTAATTTTTATGTAATTCATTTATATTGTGACATCCTACCGTAACGTCAAATTGTGACGTCAGCCGATCCCGGGTCTTATCCTGGTCGCAGCGCCAATTGTGATGATCTAACCTTTAAGCGATTCGGATGGGAATCTGGTTAGATTCGATATCAGCCTCGTCGTTCCCAACTCGCTTCCGACGTCTGGTTACCGAAGTAACTACTTTGATCTCCAGTCTGCCTACCCACGTTGTGAATTGATCTTAGGCAGACGAAATCAATCAGTGTTGGGGCCGTACTGCAAGCCTGAGTTCGAATGAGGGCAGTATCGCACAAGTACGGGAAAAATAAAATAAAATAATAAGTCGAAAATGGTATCAAAAAAAGGATAACAATATTTTATATCTGGTTGCTGGATACATAGGACTGCGTCTATCTCCCGACCTGCTATATGGATTGTGACACGTGGTTTTCAGGCGAAATTCACAAAGCTTATTTTGGTGGTGTGAGTCTAAGTCGTTCTTCAAAAAAAATAAATTGTTCTTGGTTAGAAGATGAGTTCGGAAGTTGCGCGAATCTTGGTCAGCTTCTTAGTAGCGGGGCTTCAGAGCTCTCAACTGGAACTCATTCGAACTCAACTGAGAACTAACTCAAAACTAAACTAAACTGATTTTTGCTCGCTGCGAATTTGCTTATACGGACGCCGATTCAAAACCGGGGGTCGGCTCGTCGGGTTTGAGGTTCCCTGATAAGTCTAAATCTATAAACCCTTTCTTTTGTTTTCGGTCAGGAAAAATTCATTATTTCCATTTTTGGAAGTCTTCTCTTACTCCCACCTTCTCTTATTTTCACCTCTCCATGCCACAGAGGGGCGTCAACGGTCCTCACCGCTTCTTCGTAGTAATCCCTCATACTTAAACTCTCTGCGGCTGCCTCCTTGCGTCACATGATCACCTCCGCCTGGCTGGTTAGCGTTCAACCAATGGTCGATCAACAGTGTGGGCGTGACTAGACTAGCCTTGTTCTTAAAAAAATATATATTTTGTTCAAAGAAAAAAAAATCTTTTTCTTTTCCTTTTCTTTCTTTTGTTTCTCTCTTCTTCTCTGGCCGCCAAGAGTACAATACGACCCGTAGAGTGATAATCTCAATTCTTATCCTAACGTCACGGCATATGGAATTCTTCAATCAGATTTTCGCCAGCACCAAGAGGCTAGTCAACCAGACACACTCATTCTTCGGCGCCAACGAAATATTGTTTCGCTGTCATATTCAAATTCCAACACAGCCCAGATGTGTTTTCTCTCAATGACACCTCCCATCGACAAAGACCCAACCTAGAGATGACTCTCTTTGTGTGTGGTCAACAGATGACCTATTAAATTGTTTGCCATCATGACACAAGTAAACCTTTATCTATTTAAAACTCTGTAACCACCTGGTGTTTGTCAATTAGCTTTATGACAATGGCCATAAGAATTTTAACCATTCTTCATTTATCAAAACAACATTTTCAAATGTCTCTTCTCGTAGGTGACTTTATCTTTAAAATTTCCACGCAGGGAACCCCACCACCCCCGACAATCCGCCTGCCACAAAGACAGTTAATTTTTTATCTATCTAAACAAAACAATGTATCAACCTGACCCTGCCAGCCAGCCCCAAGTCAATGGCCGACAGAACCCTCACCAGTGTCTTCCATTATCAAAATAACATTTTCAAATGTTATTTCTCGTGGGTGGCCTCCCGTTATCACCTAAGTTAAGTCTCGCCTCTCTTTTTTTCTTTCTTTTCTTTCTCTTTTTCCTTTCCTTCTTTTTCCCTCTTTTTGCGCCCCTAAATGGTGTCACAATATGCTCTATAGTAAATAAATTGAGCACACTTTTGCGGATCAATTTCTATATATTATATTATTAGCATTCATTTGGATTTCTTACCTATGTATTTATATATATATATATATATATGTGTGTGTGTGTGTGTATGTGTGTGTGTGTGTGTGTGTGTGTGTGTGTGTGTGTTCAAGTAAACCTTAAAGATTCACATGATTATTATTCTTATTCTTATTATGCTCTGTTTTCTACATTGAACTCTCCCTAGATTAATAGCTGCTTGGAATTATCCCTACCAGTCGAAAATCGGTAATATATATATATATATATATATATATATATATATATATATATATATATATATATATATATATGGGGGGTGGAGATATATTAGGCAAAAAAATCGAGTGATAAAAATGCAACAGCAACAACGATAATAATAATAATAATAATAACATTTATTGTATATTATTAGGCCTTTAGTCGAAATAGATGCACAATGAGAAAATAAGAAAATATTTCAACAGTCATAATTTTTTTGCACGCCTGTTTATATATGTATATATTATATATATATATATATATATATATATATATATATATATATTGATTTATTTATTTATATTTATATATATGTATGGCTATATTTATGTATATATATATATATATGTATATATATATATATATTTATATATCATATATATATATATATATATATATATATATATGCGGAATACTTTATTAGCAGAAGATATATAGATAGATAGATAGATAGATAGATAGATAGATAGATAGATAGATAGATAGATAGATTTCCTTTTTGGTGATTTTTTAAGAAGGTTATGAAAATTTGAGAAACAAGCTGTTTCCATTTATATATTTTGTATATTTCCGATAAAACTATAGGACTTAATTCTTATAAAATGGCAGAAAATTTTACATTTCCTTTTAAGGGACTTTCCATATAAACACACGTCTTTTTTCCTGTTTATTTTTTCACTCGTCAATTAAATCAATCAACCAGTATTAATCTTCATCAACGAAGAATTATGTCATACTTGATGTTTCTCATTCAATAATTTCTAAATTGTTATCTCTTTCGTAAATGTTGGAGTCAACAACAGAGAAGTGCAAGCAAAAGGCGTTATGGATGGGTGATATTCATTTTTACACAGTCTAACCACGATCATCCGTTAAACACGAAAAAGAGTGTCCGCCTACTCAGTCGCCCACTCGTGCATCTGGAATATTATTTTTGTGCATGGCGGTGACTTTTCGAAGATTGGAAAATTCGTAATGTATGAAAAATTGACCAAGAAAAGCAAATCTATTTTAAATTTAAATGTCGACAGGAAGTCTACCGCGGGCCAGGTTTTTAAACGAAAAGATCAAGAATACAACTCAGTAATAGAAATTCAGTACCCAAAAGATTCCAACTTTAAATCACACACACACAAATATATATATATATATATATATATATATATATATATATATATATATATATATATATATAAAGATATATACTTTTAAGATGTGCTATATATATGGGATAAAGTGCTCAATATCAGAGATAGAGCGTATGTAAATATATATATATATAAAAGTAAATATTGAAGTCAACACTCAAAGGCGACAGTCTGTTTCATGTAGGACGCAATCGTTTGCGTCCAGCAGAAACAGCCTGTCGCCTCTGAGTGTTGACTTCAATATTCACATTTATATTTACATATATACATACATACATATATATATATAGAGAGAGAGAGATAGATAGATAGATAGATAGATAGATAGATAGATAGATAGATATGTATCTTTAAGACTGAACTTTCGTACTCGCGTAAATACTCACACGATTATCATAGTTATTGTGTCTCATAATATGTGCTTCGACAGGGTAACATACGTTTTTTTTTTTAATTTAAAATTTTCCTTCTCCTGGTTGCAACTCAAGACTGAAGAGTCTACCCTACTATTTACACATATTTGGCAGTTTTGATTTCAAAATGGCCTTTCTCCTTCACCTGTTGTCAACCAAAGGAATGTCCTGCTACCTTACCAACTTTAGATATAAAACAACCAATTTTTATGGAATGCCTAAAATACACAAAAGTAAGCTAATCAACGAAACAAACATGCAGTACTATAAAAACTGATTGCGTGAATATACCCACACCAACCGACCTAAAATTAAGGCCTATAATAGGACGGCTCAATTTCCGAGACACTCGCTCGGGGCTTCATTCGAGATGATCTCGATTTTCTGAATCATCTTCCCAACGATATAAACCATAATACTTATATCGTCTTAATGGATGTTGTGAACTCATAGAAAGCTTAGAATTCATCTTAAAAAAGCAACTATTTCATGTTCAATGAAACAACCTAACAGCAAAAATCAGGAACAGCCATGAGGACAAAGGGTACAGTAACATATTCCAACTTAGCCATTGGGTACCATCAACTAAAAATCTATTACAGAATATCGGATATCTATGAGAATGACTTCAGTTGCACCAGAAAAGAAAACTGGAAAAGATATCTAGACGACTGTTTCATTCTGTGGAATGAAAGTCTGGATAAATTTAAGAGATTCCAAACATGCATTAATAATATAAATCTTAACATTCAATTCACTATGTCGTACAGCAACAAAAAAATGTCCCTTTTTAGACATAGTGATAACAATAACAAGCACTAAACTAGAAATCGACATTTACTTTAAACCGACTGACTCTCGGCAATATCTCCTCTTTACAGCTTCTCACCCGAAACACACTCATATCAACATCCCACTCATCCTAGTCAAGCGGATGTATACAATAGTGTCAAACACAACCACAGAAGAGCCCAGACTAGAAGAGGTGAAAAAATATTCATCAAGAGAAGATATCCACAAAATTTGGTCGGCAATAATATTGAAGAAGCAAAACAAATTAACATGCACAGACTCCGAGAAACAAAAAGAAAAATAGAAAAAAAAAGTAATCCATTATATTTGAAGATTCAACCCAAAGAATGCAAAAATCTACACACGCATACAGCTAAATCTACCAATCCTACTAAACGACAAACGAGAATGTAAAGTCTATGACAAAAATATCCAATTATAAAGAGTAAACGACGACCTAGATCACTGATAATGATACTAACCAGTGCAAAAGAGCAGAACACAGTTCTCAGTTGAAAAAATGCAAACAACTGCTTTGCGGCGTATGCAACGACTTATTAGTGGGCCATAAGTTTCAGTTCTAAAACGAATCAAAATTCGAAATGATTTCTCGTGCAACTCAGAGACTTCAATATACATCATTACATGCAGAGTTTTCCACGAGCATTACATTGGCCAAATCGACCAGTCACTAAGACAAAGGATAACAGTTCATCGCCAACAACGAGATAAGCCATAATACTTATATGGTCTCAATAGTTTGTTGTGAACGTATTTGGCAACACCCAACATGACTACGGGATAGAGGCCATAAAATACTGGCTAGAAACGTTTCCTCATGAGCTACCAAATCGTATCAAAGGAAATTTCATCATAGAAAGCTTTGAACTCATGTTAAAATAACGAACATTTCATGTTCATTTAAACAATGTACCAGCAAAAATCAGGAACAGCCATGGGGACAAAGGTTGAACCAACATACGCCAACCTAGTCATGGATATCTTTTTATTTTTAATTATTTTATTTCTTAATAATTTCAGTGATATAATAAACAAACACCAAAATAGATTGTAACTAGATCATCAATCGGTAAGATTTTTAACAAATAGGAATAAAAGCAACAGAGCCTGATAGTAAAAACCATTGTATCCAAACAAAAATCCCCAACACAACCTCACCCGGCTCCAAACACTTAACATACAATAAACATTCCTACCTTCATCAAGGCAGAGAAAGAGAAACCCCAAATGTCACCTCCATTTCCAACTTATAAATGAGTAAAACATTTATTCGGTTAGTCATTCTAAACACTGCTTGAGAATGAAACTGTGCTCTAAATTTTAAATTTAATTTTGAAATTAAACTTTTGGACTTGAGTTTCAGTTTCGAAACATTGTAATTTTTGTGTCGCGATGTAATCATATTTTTAAAAAATTACCGGGTGGTATTAATTTTATGTATTAGGTTGGTTCAAAAATAATGACGTAATAATGTCGTTTTTTGACTTTAAAAATACGTCAGAAAACGACATTATTACGTCATTATTTTTGCACCAACCTAATAATTTAACAGAGAGGGTAATGAAGAGTGGTGTGAGAAACATGGTCGAGTTTAGAGAGAGTTTAACATAAGTTTAGAGAGATTTACATAAAATTATTACTACCCGTCAAAAGTGTGAATTTTCATTTCATCTTTCGTTTCATTTTTTGGAAGTGTTATCTGATGATCCGGCGTCACTTAAAAGGGCTCTGGTGAAATAAATTATTACAATGGAACCTTAAAGTGGTCTGTTTTTCTTTAAATATATATATATATATATATATATATATATATATATATATATATATATATATGGTCGAGCAATGGATTCCAGCTTGTATTGAGGAATGTGTCAAATCCATTACATTCACTTACGTGCTTCATAGTTTTGAATCCTCATCTTCTTCCTCCAGCTATGGCTGAATAGAAGGCAGACCAGATTTTATAGAACTGGATGACAACTGGACTAGGAGAAGGACAGCTGAATACAAAACCTACGGAGGTTTTTTTGGGTACCTTGTGGAACTTAGTGCAACAGGTCACTTTATTCGGCCCTTCAAAAAGTGTGGACGGTTCTTCACCACAATAATCAAATCACATGTGCTGGTATCGGGCTGTCGGTTCCTAGGAGCTAATCTCCCCTGACCCTCATACGTCGAATACGACAGGAGAGTCGAATATATATATATATATATATATATATATATATATATATATATATATATATATATATATATATATGAAGAGATTGCGTTGTGCGGAAAAATCTGTATGTTTATATAAGTTTTATCTCTGTTCATATTCGGCACTATTTTATTAGTACAAGCATTCAACGTATAATGCTTTTTTTTTTATAAATTCAAATGTGCTAATGGTTTGCAAACTCCTTATCGCCGTCCATTATTACTGTCTACTGATTCTTCTTCTTCACACAGGATGCCTCATCTTCTTAATTTTGTGACGGCAATAAGAAAAGCGACAATATAAAATAAAATGAATAATGGATGAGTTTGTTTTTATTTTTTAAGTGCCCAAATCATTGTTGATGAGGATGAATAAAGACGACTGTGTTTTGTAATGGCGGCAGAAATAGATGGTCGTCTGCATCAACGAAATATCTATATATGTAAATGTCGACATAGAAAGATAAAGTTTTGAGGAGAAAAAGAAAACGCTCAAAGGAATGGCAAATAACTGACATCACTTGCTAAGGAAGGTTTTGTAAATGATAGGAGAACGGTGAGTGGGGGTAAGAGGGTGCATAAAAATATGAACGACGAAAGCGGGAAAAGGAAATGATGGCTGCGAGAAAGAAAGAAAGAAAGAATGAAAGAAAGAAAGGAGGTCAGTATATGGATAAATTGTAGAAAGAATAATTAAAAATCTACTCGAAGAAAATTGAGAGAAAAAAACGAATGCAAGGCAGAAAAATAAAGAAGGAAAATTAATGTATGAAGAAAGAAAGCAAGAAGTAATAAAGAAAGACATATAATACATGAATGAAGTGTAGAAAGAAAGAAAGAAAGAAAGAAAGAAAGAAAGAAAGAAAGAAGTAGATGAAATGTAGGAAGAAATAAACTTAATACACAGATGAACTAAAGAAAGAAAGAAAGAAAGAAAGAAAGAAAGAAAGAAAGAAAGAAAGTGATTATATAGATAAATTGTAGAAAGAATAATTAAAAATTTACTTGAAGCAAATTGCGGGAAAAAGAACGAAAGCAAGGCAGAAAAAGAAAGAAGGAACTTTAATGTATGAAGAAAGAAAGAAAGAAAGAAAGAAAGAAAGAAAGAAAGAAAGAAAGAAAGAAAAAAGCAAGACGTAATAAAGAAAGACATGTAATACATGAAATGTAGACAGAAAGAAAGAAAGAAAGAAAGAAAGAAAGAAAGAAAGAAAGAAAGACGGACGGAAAGAAAGAAACAAACAAACAAACAAAAAAGAAAGAAAGATGAATAAAAGGCAGAAAGAAAAAAATATATGTATAAAGTGTAGAAAGAAAGAAAGAAAGAAATAATGATAGAAATAATGAACGAAAGAAAGAAAAAAAGAAAATTTTACTATAAGAAAGAAAAAAAAAAGGGTTTTAGTCTAGAATGAAAAAAAGATAGATGAATGATAGAATGACTGAATAGCAATATTAATGCAAGAAGGAAAGAACGAAAGACGCAAAGAATCAAAAAATGGTCAGGCATAAATAAAAGAAGGAAAAAGTAAGGAACACTGAAAGCAGTTAAAAAGACAAGCGAAAAGATTACCATAAAATGCATTTACAAAACGAACACAAAAATTAAAGAAATAAAAGGAAAAGATTAAAAAGACAATGTAAAATTGTTAGAAGCATGAGAATGACAACGTAGGAATAATTTTTCAAAAATAACTTCAAAGCAAAAAAAAAAACAAACTATCCGTTAGTTGCAAATGTCGTGACAGTTAAAAACTACGATTGAATTTTGTTGCCCGAACAAAAGCAAATATCTTCGGGCTTGAATTAATGGTAGCTATTTTCTGTACATTTCCAAAGTTCATTTCTGACAGGAATTTTTTCAGAAATATATTTTCCCATAAGAGAATAAAAACTCATAATGGGAAACATATATTTCCATAGCATTTTGCCTAGCAACTCCTGAACATAGTTCTTTCCCCTTAATATACATCCGCATTAGCATACAAGGAGGCGTTATCATGAACAGTTATGTGTTTGGCTCGATTTCAACAACCAAATTCAGTAGTGCTTCTTTAAATTTATTTGACAAAAAAACAAATCAATATAAACTCAATATCTGTCTATATTTCTGAGGTGAGGTATTATGTACATTATTTACATTATTCGGACTATTATCCTCATCTTTGTTGCCATATTTATCACAAAGTTTCGGCCCTTCAGTATCTGTCTATATTTCTGGGATGCGGTATTATGTACACTTTTTAAATTATTCGGACTATTTTCCTCATCTTTGTTGCCATATTTATTACAACGTTTCGGCCCTTCGATATCTGTCTATATTTCTGTGATGAGATATTATATACATTATTTACATTATTCGGACCACTGTCCACATCTTTGTTGCCATATTTATCACAGCGTTTCCGCCTTTCAGTATCTGTCTATATTTCTGAAATGAGGTACTATGTACACTACATTATTCAGACTATTGTTCTCGTTTTTGTTGCCATATTTATCACAACGTTTCGGCCCTTCATTATCTGTCTATATTTCTGAGATGCGGTATTATGTACACTATTTACATTATTCCGACTATTGCCTTCATCTTTGTTGCACTATTTACATTATTCGGACTATTGTCCTCATCTTTGTTGCCATATTTATCACAACGTTTCGGCACTTCATTATCTGTCTATATTTCTGAGATGCGGTATTATGTACACTATTTACATTATTCCGACTATTGCCTTCATCTTTGTTGCACTATTTACATTATTCGGACTATTGTCCTCATCTTTGTTGCCATATTTATCACAAGGTTTCGGCCCTTCAGTATCTGGCTATATTTCTGAGATGAGGTAATATGTACACTATTTACATTATTTGGACTATTGTCCTCATCTTGGCCAAGACAGACATAGTCTTTCATTCACCAGCTTATTGCAATTTTAATTCAGTCAAACGCTATACTTCCTATACAAGTTTTCATGTTTACACACTTGTTTTTTTCTAAATCATTTCACCCAAGGCAAGGCAATGAAGTCATTAAGACGCGAACAGAGAAGGAAAACACTGTTAAGGCGGGAAAAGAATAAAAGAGTGGGAAAGCAAATAGCAGGAAGAGGGTTCCATAACAGTGAAAGTGCGGTAGGACATGAAAATAGTCATCGTGCTTGGATGCCTGAGCATAATTAAAAAATCATATATATATATATATATATATATATATATATATATATATATATATGAAAACCAGATAAAAATTTAAAGTAAATATGTTATTTAAACAATCAACATATTTTCGATATACTGATGAGGCTCTAGTAATATATAGACTGAAAACTGATTTACCTGACGTTGTAGATAAGCTAAATAATGTTGAACATACGATATAATTTACTTATGAAATGGAAACAAACAATACTTTACGTTTCTTAGATATCATATTCCACCACAGTAACAATAGCCTAAAATTAAATGCCCACTGAAAATCAACTAATAATAATGAGCTCATAAATTTCTATTCTCACCATAACAAGAAAATAAAATTGAAATTAATAATTGCATTCTTTTTAAGAGTAGACTTCAATATTTATATGAAGAGGAGAAATATACTGAATACACTTTTAAGCTCCTCTAATAACCTAATTATTTCCTATTCAACGCAAACAAGTGTCTCGTAAAATATTTAAAGATAGAAAAATGGCCCTTCCTGACAAACCCAAGAAATCAAAATATATTGTTCTACACACCAAGTCTATTACAACTATAATTGAAAAGAATGTATCTAAACTTAATAGAAAATTATCTATATTTCTGAGATTACGTATTATGTACACTATTTACATTATTCGGACTATTGTCCTCATCTTTGTTACCATATTTATTACAACGTTTCCGCCCTTCAGTATCTGTGTATATTTCTGAGATGAGGTATTATGTACACTATTTACATTATTCGGACTATTGTCCTCATCATTGTTTCCATTTTTATCACAACGTTTCGGCCTTTCAGTATATGTCTATATTTTTGAGATGAGGTATTATGTACACTATTTATATTATTCGAACTATTGTCCTCATCTTTGTTGCCATATTTATCACAACGTTTCGGCCTTTCAGTATCTGTCTGGTTGAAAATGAACCCTTTATTTCGCTCACTGGGGTAGACTAGTTCCACGTGCCATGTTTAATGGATGTCAGTTATCAGTTATCTCCTGTTAATTCCCCTCCCCAAGTTCTCCACTGCCTTAACTGGGTATTGAACTCACACTCTTTTCGTCAATACCCGATTAAAGCAGATAAATGTTTCAGCAATAGAAAATATGCAATTGTCCCACATTTATATGGCAATTTCCCTAGAGTTTTTCGATATTAAAATGTTTGATAAAAAAAGTTTTATATGACTTTTTTATTTTTTTTTATTTTATATATTATTAGGATTCACTTGGACTAATTACCACGGATTTTTAACTATATATATATATATATTATTATTAACAGTATTATAATATATATATATATATATATATATATATATATATATATATATATATATATATATATATATTATAATACTGTTAATAATAAAGGAAAAAAATCTTGTCGTTTGTCACATCTCTGAGTTTTAAAGAAGTTTCCTCAAGGAATTAAACCCAAGGCTGTAAAATAATGGCAAGAAAAAATGTATATATATATATATATATTAGAAGTCTGTGATTCATGTGTGTTTGCACGGTGCGTCCTTGCGTCCGACGCATAATGATTTAAGTTACTCTGCTCTCCTTAATTTAAAAATATTATTAAGTTAATCTGATTTTAAAAATGTCTGAAGCGAATGATATTTAAAAATGTGAGTTGTTTCTACGGTATTTTTATTTTAATTTTCTTCAAACAGATTTTTTTTTTCATCAAAGATATTTTTAAGTTAAGACCGTCTAAAAGAGATCCCGCTTTGATGTTTCGTACAGTTGTTTGTAGTGTCATTTTCAAATTTCTTCAAACAAACTATTTTTACGCATTTTAAAAATACTTTTTGACTTATTTACAGAAATATTTTCGAGTGAATGTAAGTATAAATTTTTTTTGCTTATTAAAAAATATTTGTAAGTTAATCTGATTTAAATTTCAAGTTTATCCCGGGAGTTTTATTGCTATTAAATGCTGTAAACAGTCAGTAAAACTTTAAACATCAACTTATAAACCAGACCAATGGTGACGGAAATATTTAATTGAATCATAATATAATTAATTTTCATTTCCTTGGAATATGGAAATCAACTTCAGTGTTTTATAACCTGAACTGTCAGTAAACCAACGGGTCACAGGTAGTCTAGTATATATATATATATATATATATATATATATATTTGCATATATGTGTGTGTGTATTCATCTAAATGCAGAAAACGGTTAGAAATAATTGAAGCTTTAACAATAAAAGATGAAACAGCTCTCAATAATATCCATTATGAACACGGCCACAACATGTTGGTTGTGTTCGGAAATTAAACCTTTCCTTTTGCTATAAAACAATGAATTTATTCTGATGAAGAAATACTAAAAACATCATTTACAATGACTAACAGATTAAGCGAAAGGGCTTATATCCACAGATACTTTGAACAGATCTTACGCACTCTATAAGGAATCTTTAAACGCATAATGATTTAAGTTAATCTGATTAAAGTGAATAAGGTTTTAAATTACAAGTTGTTTATACAGTAAGTATTTTTTTATTTTAATTTTCTTCAAACAATATTTTTAATTAAAATATTCTTTAGTTAAAAACTGACCTGAAGAGATCCCGCTTTGTTGCTTCGGCCAGTTGTTTGTAAAATATTTATATTTCAGCTTTCTTGAAAGAAACAATATTTTAAATATTTAAAAAATATTTTTCGCATATTTACGAAAATATTTTCAAGTGAATATCATTTGAAAATATTTTTGGCATATTAATAAAATGTTTGTAAGTTAAGTTGATTTAAAACTTCAAATTTATCTCGGAAGATTTATTCATCTTAAATGCTGTAAAAAATAAAAGAAGAAAGCAGTTCTCAATAATGTCCATTATGAACACGGCTACAATATGCTGGCTGTGTTCAGAAATTAATACTTCCCTATAGCTATAAAACAATAAACTCATTCTGACTAACAAATACCAAAGCTTTTTGAGGCAATAGTAATAAAAGTACTACTGATTAATCCATATCTGGGGGGAAAGAGGTGGATTCCTACCATTCCAAAGGATATTGGCGCCTAAGGAAATATAACGAACCTGACTGGAATTGAAACACGACGCTTTCCAATGCCGAACCGGTATCCATTGCGCCATCTAAGCTTACGGCACCTGTTATCCCTAACCTGTCACCCATCTAGGTACTAACTAAATTCTACGTTACTTTAAACAGATCTTAAAGACTCTATCATGAATATTTTAACAAATCTTTATGTAATTGCTCGGTTCACTCGTCAGGAGATATCAGCAATTGACTGCTGATTTTCTCACTTTTATATATTAAGTAAAAAATGATGTATGTGTTTTTTATGGGCCTTAGGTTGATTTTTTCTCCTTTGTATATGTGTATTTATGTGTGTACGGATATGTGTACGAGTGTGTATGTGTTTGTGCCCGCAAATGTGTGCGTGCGTTTGTGCACATATATAGAATTTTGTAGTTGTTTCTTCTTTTCATAAATTTCTTGTCTCCTTATATTTTCTCACAATTCCTTTCATTCTCTTTTCTATGTTACGTCTCTAAGTGCAAAAAGTTAGTGTAACAGGATATATGTTGAGGCTAATTTTTATTTAATATCCCGGGTTTTCTAAAATATAGAGGGATTCCTTTTCTCATTTAATTCTTGTGTAAATAATTATTTTAAATTAAGCTTATATATATATATATATATATATATATATATATATATATATATATATATATATAGGAACAGAGATAGATCGAATCGATAGATAGATAGATAGATAGATAGATAGATAGATAGATATGAACAGACTGAGATAGATAGATAGATAGATAGATAGATAGATATATAGATAGATATGAACAGACTGATATAAATAGTTATGAAGAAACTGAGACAGATAGATAGATAGATAGATATGAACAGACTGAGATAGATAGATAGATAGATAGATAGATAGATAGATAGATAGATAGATGTAATTGCTTTCTATTTTTTCTAACACTGAGAACACACGTATCCATTTCCATCACTTGCCAATCCGAATTGAAGAAGGACATGCTAGATTATCCCATCATGTCCGGACTCTCAGTGACAGTATAGCAAGTAAAACAGAATATTCTATATAAGCACATAAACATACACATACACATATATATATATATATATATATAGCATATTCGCTTTAGAATATAAATAGAAATTAGAACGCCGTTTACCCTCTCTGTAAACCTCTCCTCTCTGTTCATCCATCCGTTTTTGATTTCAATAATTATAAAACATAGCCGTCTTTAAGTGAGTCATGATGAAGGAGAAGCAAATTATTTCAGCCATAGCTTCAAAATGACAAGAACCTATTTCTTTTCATACGAGGTCAGAAATCGCTGAATCATTTTGCAAAACTCGCTAGTTATATGTCTTCTCGTATCAGAAGTGAATTCAAGAAATCACGGCATTATCGAATTGGCTTCCTCTTGACATATTAGCAGATGGTGTTTATGTAAATAAACAGATATTGAAGCATTTATCTCTAGATTCTTCAATAGATCTAAAGAGTCTTGATAAGATCCATTACGGGGTCTGTAAAGTTGTCAGCTATGCATGGCATATCAACTTCAGTTCGCAATGTCTTCATTGCATCTTTTCTATAAATATTGCCATGGGAATTGTATTAATAAGTTTTCTTCTTTGGTACCGCGCCCTCATAAATTCAGAACTTGAATAGCAACTTGGTATCCTTATTTGACTCTTGGCATAGCAAGAGGTAGCCGTAAATTCTATTAGAGTAGTTCTTTTTCTAGTACTTCTAACCTGTGGTACTCCTTTGGCTTCTTGTTTTCCTGTCGCATACAGTAGAGAGAGAGAGAGAGAAAGAAAGAGAGAGAAACATCACTATCTGTCTATATTTCTGAGATGTGGTATTATGTATACTATTTACATTATTCGGCTTATTTTCCTCATCTTTGTCGCCATATTTATTACAAAGTTTCAGCCCTTTATTATCTGTCTATTTTTCTGAGATGAGGTATTATGTACACTATTTACATTATTCGGACTGTTGTCCTCATCTTGGTCGCCATATTTATTACAACAGTTCGGCCCTTCAATATCTGTCTATATTTCTGAGATGAGGTATTATGTACACTATTTACATTATTCGGACTGTTGTCCTCATCTCGGTCGCCATATTTATTACAACATTTCGGCCCTTCAATATCTGTCTATATTTCTAAGATCAGGTATGATGTACATAATACCTCATCTCAGAAATATAGACATACTGAAATGACCGAAACCTTATGATAAATATGGCGACAAAGATGAGGACAATAGTTCGAATAATGTAAATAGTGTACATAATACCACCTCTCAGAAATATAGATAGATACTGAAGGGCCGAAACATTGTGACAAATATGGCAACAAAGATGAGGACAATAGTCCGAATAATGTACATCGTAGACAAACATCAATTTTCCATGTGCCATCTAAACAAAACTTACCCGACTTTGCTTGTTCTCTGCGTGAATCAAAAATTTTCTACTGTGGTCTGGCGTTTCAATGATAATAATGTTGACTTATCCATTAATATATTCTGCAAGATTGAGGTTTGGGAAGGTTTTGTAAGCAGAGTAATACAGCGAATTATTTATTATCCTGAAATCATGTTAATGCATCGCATGCAGAGTGCAAGGAAACGTTGTCTTGGAGACATAAGCCAAACTACATCCTTTACGTGGTTTTAGATGATCTTCATTGTCCGTGAAAAAAATGTCCGTTTAAACAATTTCTTGACAGTAGGACGTTATCAAAAAGCTTCTACTCACTTCACTGACTTTTTATTTACCCGTATTACAATCTAGTGTCATATCGTACCCAGAATGAGGCTCAAAACCTACAAGAATTTTTCAGGAAAAAACATGTTCATCTATACCAGAGTTCTCAACTAGTGTCCGTGTGAACCATCGTGGTCCGTGTAATTTTGCCAGCGGTCCACACAAAAAATAGCAAATTGGGGGTCCAAAGTAATACTTTAGTGGTGCATGGAGCAATTTCATTTCGGGACGGTTGTTACCATTGAGAATTGGAATTTCTACGCCATATTAAAATACTCAAAATAGATTGGTTTGGTTTGAATTAGTTTGTTTTATTTTACGGTATATCAACCTCAGTTGGTTACTTAAGATTTTTATCTAGGTAATATTTAAAAAAAATATGTATTACTGCTAATATATTTTTTTTTCAAAAACTGTATTGCCAGTAATATTTTTTCTGCAAAAATGTAGTGTTTGTAATAATGAATTGCTTGTAATAATGTTTCTTCAAAAGTTTATTGTGGTATTAAAACATATTTTTACACTTTCATAATGTTTATACCCCCGTTTAAGGGTTAACTATTTGCCCATAGCTGGGACCCTAACAGTTTCTACCACTCCAGGTCAGAGTAGACCTGGGAAAACCAGCAATTAAGACGTGGTTCCACTCTCCTTAAAATCTCTTGATCAGATGTCATCAATGTTGTTGGATGTAGTTTATCGTCTTACCCAGGACGTGGATATATTTTTTATTTGTTGTGGCGGCCTCCCTCTAAAGAGTCTATGTTGGACTCTTCCGCCTACCATACGATTAGTAGGAGAGAAGGCATTAGGGAACAGTCGACCAGATTGTTTATACCTGAGAGAGGAACCCGACGAGGCTTTGCCGAATGGCAAAGTTTCGTCCGGGGAGGTAGAAAGGCCCTGAACCCGTTTATGCGGGTTCTAAGGTAATATTTTTGGCCGAGTCTACGGGCTCAGAGAACTCACGGTAAACTCGTCCTTGTGCCTCATACATCACTTGTGGGGGATGTTAAATATTAACAGTCGAATAGATTGTTCATTACTGCGAACTCTATGCCTTGATCAGAGAGGAACCCGGACGAGGCTTTGCCGAAGGGAAACGTTTCATCCGGGGAGGTTGACAGACCCTGAACCAGTTTATACGGGTTCTAAGGGAACATTTTTAGCCGAACCTAGAGGCTCGGAGAACCCACTGTAAACTCGGCCTTGTGCCATATGCACCCCTCTGGGTGTGCTGTTAAGTATAACACTCTAATAGATTGTTCAACTGAGGCTGAGGCTTTCGCAGCTGCTGTCTAACTGTCTGTCTTTGGGCAGATAGGAACCCGGTCGAGGCTTTGCCGAAGGTCAAAGTTTCGTCCGGGAAGGTAGACAGAACCTGAACCGGTTTATGCGAGTTCTAAGTGAACTTTTTTTGGCCGAGGTAAACTCGGCCTTATACCACATACATCCCTCATGCCTGTTAAATATTACAAGTCGAACTGTCGAACAGATCACTTCGGCTGTGCTGGTCAAACACTCCTCCTTCGGGTAGAAAGGATCCCCAGACGAGGCTCCACCTGTATGAACTTCATCTATATAGTAGAGATTTGCAAACAGTAGGTATTAATAAGATTTGTCTTTTTGTTATCTCTCCTAAACTCGGTTCTGCAATTCATTTAATCAAGCTCGCTAGGTACCGTATTTCGAAGCTTATAAGTTGCCATGAAGGATTAGACGCCTTCCACCACAAAGAAAAATAAATAGAAGAAACCTGGAAACAAGATTTTTCTTTGTAAATTGTGGTCCTCCCTATTATCCCCAATCTTACTCATGGAATAGTATATTTCAGCATGAAAACCCGACAAATCATGATGAATTAATCACAGACCGAGAAGTACCAAATTTATGGTAACTATTTAGAATGCAATTCTTAGAAGAGAAGTTAGAATGTATAATACGACTCAAACCTAACCTGATTGCAGACCTCACTATTCATGAAGAATTCATCACAACCAGGATGGGGCACTAGTTTCAAACTAAATAAACGTCAATTTGGATACAAAAATAAAGTTGTGTTTGATTTATATTAGGTTGGTGCAAAAATAATATCGTTTTTTGACGTTAAAAAATACGTCAAAAAACGATATTATTTTTGCACCAACCTAATATGTAGATTAAAATGCTGTTTACCGTAGTGCTGAAACCTTATATCGGTATTACAGATTGTAATCCTCTTTACTGCTAATCTTGACAAATTTATTGCAAGCACTAAGTTCTTGAGAGCGTTTTTTTGCATAATCTACTACCAGTAACCTTTAACCTATGGTATAAGCATGTCGCGTCTTTCTAGCCATTTTGCCTGAAAAATATAAAAAAATTATCATACTATCGTAAAGATATAGTATTCGTTTCTGACTGACAGCGGAAGACCATATTTTGAACAAAATATTTTACTCAGTTATAAACAATAGTACAAGAACATCGAAACACGACGATTTCACATTTTAAACTAGTGAAAGAGAGCAGCTGATAGCCCACATGCTGATACGTCTGCAACTATATATAATGGCAATCACGGAACACATACTGATGTGTCTTTGTCAGTGACGATAAACAAAAATGGCTTTATCAGCTGTTAGCGCGCTACTGCGTTTGCGCGCCAATATGTGATGTCATTAAATAAGTTAAGTATGATTAGTTAACCAAGCACAAATACATAGCATGTACTAACGAAAGTGTATTATGCAGTAGTATTATTCTTAAAGTACCTACCATAAATTCTGCTGCCTTTTGACAAGTAGTTTAAGAAAGAAGGAAGTGTTACCTAAGCGGATTTTTGCTGAAACAGGAATTTCATTTCTTGAAAATATTCCATCATTCTAAATGTCTAAACAGCTTTTCTAAAAACGTTATTTCGTTTTTAAACACTATTTCTAGGGTTCGGACGTACCTGGGGAGCTGGCCTTCACACTCCCGTCAACAACCTTCGATTTATCGACTCAGGAAGGTTTTATAGAAGAAAGAGTCTTATAATAAGAAAAGGACGGCAGGTTGTTTTCCACTGTCGCTCTTTCATTTATTTTCTTATATGAGTATCAAATTCTTTAAACATTATTTTCGCATTATTTTCTCCAGACATTTCAGTTGTCTTCTTCTTGTTTTGAGCATGAGATTCCTTTTAGTTTCCATTTTCTTTAAAACTTCCTCGATACAAACAGTTTCAGTCGATGGTATTCCCAATATCCTTCTGTAGAACCACAATTATGTTGCACGAAGTTTATTCTTGATTTGTAAGTAGATAGGTCAGCACTCACTGTCATATAGGAGAACTGATAATAGATAAGAGATCAGTGCATCGGATTTCGGGGCCACATTTTCAGCTTTCTTTTACTATATTCTGGAGGAGTAACTGTAGTTTCCTTTTCATGGCTACAACCAACAGTATGTCATCCACATCTCGAAAATTTTGGCAACTCATAATCTACACAGCCATTGACGATTTTTCCCCTTCATCATCATCATCATCATCATCATCATCATCATCATCATCCCCTTGAATTTTTTAATACTAGAGGGGTAGCTATATTGATTCTCATCTAGAATGGGCCATCAATGTCTGCTATTAGCATTTCTGGTACAGTTACATGTCCATTATTTGATATTGCCCAACCAGTTTTTTGCGTTTGTGTCCTCACGTACGTCCACCTTTAACAGTGTCCTGCATGATGGTCATGCATAGGCTATCATGTTCTAATGTACCCAAACCACGCCATTTTTCTCCGTTTGACAATGAAGAGAAGAGATTTCTGGTAGCCCACAAAATGTTCAACCCTTTTTCGTACAAACTCATGTTTTGCTCCCAATAGAAATTACTAAGAAGTTTTCTCATGCATTTGTTCTCATCCTAACCTTTTAAATTTTAAACAATGCTCCGAGAGAGACATTTAGGGGCTGATGATAGCCGCGTACAGAACGGCTTGAAATAGACTATCCTCTATTTTGAGGTAATTTTCTGTTTTTTTTTTCTTTTTGCTGTAAAAATATATATGCTCTGTTATAATAAATACATGGAGCTCTCTGTGGATCAGGTTTAATAACTAATATTACTAGAATCCACCCGGATTATATACCAACGGATCGATTACCTTTACTATATATATATATATATATATATATATATATATATATATATATATAGAGAGAGAGAGAGAGAGAGAAAGAGAGAGAGAGAGAGAAAGGGAGAGTAAAACAGATAGAGAGAGAGAGATAAATAGACCGAGAGAGACATTGAGATAGAGACTGACAGAGAGAAAATAATTGACTCAACTAATCTCGGATTATGTAAAGCCATTAACTTTTTTTTCCATAACTCAATAAGGTCTCATTTAAATATACACGTAAACCGACCAAACCCTATTCGCAAAGTAATCATTCATAAGAAAAAAATAATAAATAGCCTCAACCACATGTAAAAAGTGTAAAAATAATGGCCGAATTATTAATTTAAACAAAAAAAACCAACACTATAATATCAATTATGAACACGACCACAATGTGCTGGCCAGTTCCGAAAAATAAAACAGTCCTATAATTCTAGATATATACATAAAACAACCCATACATTCAGTTAAAAGTAAAAATTAAATGACGTCCTTGTTAGTGGCTAAAAGTATAGCCCAAAGATTTCGGACATATAAAACATGTGGACAATTAATTTATAAAATAAACGTCCAGAAAAGAAAAAATATTATAACACACGAAGAATTGCATGAAAATTTAACACTTTCGCTGCTAACTACGGAGATCTTCGTTTTTCTTATCTCGCTCCAGCTGGCTAAGTACGGAAACCTACGTTTTTTGCATATCGCTGGTATGAGTGTCACGTTGCGCCATCTATCGTAAAATTAGAAAGGACAATGCTTCAAAAGATATTATGTGTATACCCATTACTGATCTGGTAAGTCATTCCTAGGTATATCCATGAAAATGGAATGCTGTAAAACACACTGGTGCCAGTTTTCTGTGTAATAAAATATGTAGGTTGAAATTTGGCATTTTCTTTAAAAATGGCTGGCCGGATGGGGGCAGCACTGGGCCAATGAGTAGCAGTGAAAGCATTAATTTTACAGACCCGCACACACACGCACACACACACATGCAAACACACACACATATAGATAGATACTGAATATGATATACATACATAGACAGACAGACAGAAAGGTCTAAATATATACAGTCTTTGATATCATATACACAGACTTAAACAGGTGACGGGCGGACCGATAGATAGATAGATAGATAGATAGATAGATAGATAGATAGATAGATATGAACAGACTGAGATAGCTTTAAGAAGCTGTCACAAATATGAACATAATATGATACATAAAGAATGAATGGATAATTATATATATATATATATATATATATATATATATAGAGAGAGAGAGAGAGAGAGAGAGAAAGAGAGAGTAAATATTTCGGATTTATAACCACTCTACAACAGCTAGTTGCATGCGTAGGCGAAATCATCAACAAAGTGAAGGCAGGAAACTCCTGGAAATCACGACAGTCGTTAATGGTTATTTCTTGACAGCAAACATATCGGAGTTGAGGCGTAAGACATGAAAAAAATGTACTATTACGTTCAATGTTTGTTATTTTGCCTTGAGTAATTTTACTAGTTTTCACCACATGTGAAACTTTTCGAAAACTATTCAATTTTCATATATATATATATATATATATATATATATATATATATATATATTGTTTAACATTTCAGCTGTGATTTGATTACTTAATGTGGGCAGGAAGCTCACAAAGGGACTATCATTGATAAGGAATGTAAAGGACAGTCGGTCGTGTAAGACCATGATTGCCTATCGCATGAGGAAGATGTTACTAAAACAAAGCAAAGTATTAAGAGACAGGAAAACATCCGTTACAAACAAAAGTGTATTGAATTGTGATGCAATAAAGGGAAAAGTATACGCAGACTTGGACAAAAGAAGTTGAAACTTCTGTGACACACAATCAGGTATGTATGACATATTAAGGTCAAGGTTCACATTAAATATTTCCGAATGGGTGTCAGACTATCACACACACACACACATACATATATATATATATATATATATATATATATATATATATGTATATATATATATATATATATATGTATATATCGAGAGAGAGAGAGAGAGAGAGAGAGAGAGAGAGAAAGACAGTGCTCTACATATATATCTGTTTACATGGCACATTGGATAAAGGCGTTAGTTAGATCCAGTGACAGGACCCCAAAGAGTGTGAGTTCAATACCTCGTTAAGGCGGTGGAGAACTTGGCGAGGGGAATTAACTGGAGTTAAATAGAATTAGATATGGCACGTGGAACTAGTACAGTCTTCCTGAGTGAGCGAAATAAAGGGTTCAGTTCGACATTCCAACCACCTGAAGAAGACCGGAGAGTACAACGGCCAAAAAGTTGTAATAAATATGGCAACAAAGATGAGGACAATAGTCCGAATAAAGTAAATAGTGTATATATATATATATATATATATATATATATATATGAGGAGAGTGAGAGAGGAAAAGAATGATATCTGATTTATAAATTTGAGAAATGTAAGCAATATATACAACATTGTTAGGCTTTGCATTCTTTACACAATTTTCGTCTCTACAATCGAAAATGTCCAATTAGTCGCAGGCACTATTTCAGCTTTCGACTGTCGTTCACCTGTGATATAACCTCATCTTTCATTCTTATGGATTGTGGCAATATTCAAGCGAAGCTTTTCAAAACTGACCTTGGAGTTAATTGCTCCCGTCAGGGACCGCTATCCACCATTTTTTTAAAACTTGTTCTATGCATCTACAGTACATCGGGATGAATGGCCACTTTCTAACATTCGGAAGTTTCTCATTCTCCTTCGGCTTAATCAATACGCGAGGACGATGCCAACAATACGACAAGCAGATCCCAAACCTCTCCCACGTCAACCAAACCACCGAAGTCGCTGTCGGAAAATTGGTCTGCCAGTAATGAGGAATCTGTTGCGACCAGTTCCCGTTCGATGGCTTAGACTATTAGGGCTGTCAGAAATAAATGACAGGGATGGAAATCCATGATGTGATGGAGATATCCGTAAGAAGAGCGATCTCTTTCTTCGCCTGGAATTGGAACGTTCGTTTTTGGTGACGTAAACTAATACCCATTACAGCTTGGCTTTAATCACAAGGAATGAATAGTAAACACAGTATCTATCGAGATAACAATGGCCTTCTGATCTCCAGTGCCTTGAGTGCCTATCGGGACTTAAAATCAATCCAGAATTCAAGTGGAGCTCGTACATACGATCCAACGCAAAAGATGCTTGAAAAATGGTGTACCACTCGAGTAAGTACCGGACTCCTCCTGGGTTGCTCTACCTTCTCAAAAACGAAAGCAGGACTAAAATGAAGTACCCTTAACATAGGTAGGAGTCTTCCAGTCTTTATTCTCCAGGCTCGACAGAGTCCAAAAGCGTTTCCGCGTCCTTTTTGGGTGACAAATTATTTTCCAACCTACAACCTCTTTCTTAGAGACCATACATCCCAAGGCTCTCCCTGCTCTGGTGCTATTTGAAATGAAAGTTCTCAGACGAACTACATTCTTTAGTTCCACCATTTCTAAACTTCACGGCTATGACCCCACCCCGCGCGCTACGCACGTTGTAGCGACCCACCTTCATTCCATTGGTGAGACGTAAGTTCCACACAAGCACCTTCTTCTCACGAATGGCTGTTTTGTGAAACCAACTCCCAAGAGGATGCTACCCCGATCACTACAATATTAAACTGTTCAAGTCTAGGTTTAATCGTTATCTTCCCACCTGTTTGCATAAAGTTATTCAGTAACCCTCTTCCATGAGTGGCTCTTGGGGCTTGCACAAGATGAAAATCACTGAGAAACAGGATGATACAGAAGTAACCTATATTAAAAGTGTGTCTACAGGAATGTCAGAAATCAATTGAAAGGAAGAACGAAAAAGCAGGCCATACTAAAACATACAATGGATAGGAATTTTGTGGAGAGCCATGATCTCCCACGTCTTTAATGGACACGGCACAAAGAAGAGTAATGTACTGAGATTGATTTACCGAGTAAAGCAATATGATTCCTATCGCCAGCTAAAAAACAACTTTTATGGTTCAATGAAAAATGGAATTTAGTAGTGTCACTGTAGAAGTTCAATTTTCAAGTTGATGTGTCTCATATGCAGTTTCTTCGCAACATTTGACAATCACTTTAGTGTCATTAAGTAGACAAATGCGACATTTTATTTAGTCGTAATAACACGCCTACTCTTTTAATACCCACGTAGAGACACATGCCCCGGGCTGTAAGAATTGCGTTGAACCGTACATAATAAGTTTTCTTAAATACGTATAAAAGAAACATTTTACAAGATCGTGACTTTTCTTAAAGGAATGTTTTTTTTTTTCTTTTAGTATTTGGATAATATGTAATATGACATTAGTACCTTTTGTGATGACTAGTAAGATTTTTTTTTTTTTTTTAATGGAAGAATGACTGCAATAAATCGAATCGTGGCACGTCCAACAAAACCTGGCAAAGGTGCGTAGGATATATTGATTATATTTATTTATATATTCCCCTCTGACCTAACCCTGGCATCTCAATAGAGAAACAGTCTGGCTTTTACCGTTTGTTGTGTTTCATGTCGTCCCTAGCTTCTACCTTGCAAACCCCAATGTCACTTTAGAGATGATATCAAGGAAAAGCGATTTCTTTTTCTTATTTCTTTCATTAGATTAGAGGGAAAGACGTGGCAGCATATATTCTAGGAGGCAGCTAGAAGAAGGACTTCATTGGCCTAATGCCTCTTCGCCTGAGGTCTTATCTTGTCTATCGAAACTGGATTGGGAATCGTATCGACGCTTCAAAATTCCGGCGTCTCTTCGTTAGCTTCGCGCGGTTATTGTGCTTTTATACCAAACTTAGACAAAGGCAATTTATCACTAACAGAATAACACGCCTACTATCTATTCTGACCAACCTGGCCCAGACTCCGCTTTCTGTAACAAGTTCAACACCCCAAAAACAAACTTGGTATGTTTTTGTCATCACCAGTCAGACACTGAGGATTTTTTTTTTTTTTTTTTGGTTTTGTTTTTTTGTTTTTTTGGTTTTTTCCAGTCAGGATGAATGCATGAAGTCTTAACAGTGCTTTTTCAATTGAACGTCAATTGCGTCTCAAGTCGACGACAGACCTAAAATGGATGCATTGATAAAGACCCTGGTAAAATGTCATCACCGCAGAAAAGTAAAGGTAGCTTAGATGCGGCACAAGGCTGAAAGTATGGGGCAACCAGTGAGAAAAGTTTAATTTGGTTTATTTTTTAACGGCATATCAATGGCGACAACAGTTTTAGGATAGATTCGTATGAATAGAATATGTATTCTTAGGTTGAGATTGGTTTGGTTTATTTTGTTTTACGGCATATCAACCTCAATGGGTTATTTAATGCCGACAACATTTTTAGGATAGATTCGTATGAATAGAATATGTTTTCTTAGGTTTGGATTGGTTTGGTATATTTTGTTTTATGGCATAACAACCTCAATGGGTTATGTAATGCCGACAACATTTTTAGGATAGATTCGTATGAATAGAATACGTATTCTTTGGTTTAGATTGGTTTGGTTTATTTTGTTTTACGGCATATCAACACCTCAATGGGTTATTTAATGCCAACAACATTTTTAGGAAAGATTCGTATGAATAGAATATGTATTCTTTGGTTTAGATTGGTTTGGTTTATTTTGTTTTACGGCATATCAACCTCAATGGTTTATTTAATGCCAACAACATTTTTGGGATAGATGCCTGTGAATAGAATATGTATTCTTTGGTTTAGATTGGTATGGTTTATTTTGTTTAACGCATATCAAACTCAATGGATTATTTAATGCCGACAAAAATTTTTATTGCTGGTAATATTTTGTTTTGGCAAAAATCTGTTTCTGGTAATATATTTCCATCAAAATTGTATTGCTGGTAATATTTTTTTCGAAAACGTATTGCTCTTAATAGTTAACTATTTGCTCATAGCTGAGACCCTTACAGGTCCTACCACCTCGGGTCACGGTGGACCTGAGAACACCAGCAATTAAGAGGTGGTTCCACGCTCTTCAAAACCTCCTGATCATAGGCCTTGCTAATGAACATAGTTTAATGTCTTACCCAAGACGCGGATGTAGTTTAACATCTTCCCCAGGACAGACAGTGAAAATGAAACTCACTACTTAGTCGTAATTGATCTAAGTTTAGTAACCCAGATTGAAGTGCCCCCAAATGGTTTTCCAAAAGATATGGATTAAGGTCGTAACTGATCGAACGGTACAAGCTCACTATCCATGACATCACGTCAAAGTGCCCAAATAATTTTGTAAGCGTGGCTTAGATGTGAGTATCGAAATCAGTGTTCACAAGCAGTTCATCTAGCGAGACAAGTTTAGTAACCATTACAACACCACATCACAGTGTCGAAAGGATTTCCTTCGCGTAGCTTATATGTGGTGGAAAGCCAAAGAAAATGGCACAACTAGTGAGGATCACAGTTGCGGTTGATCGATCGAAAGAAACCTGCTAAAAATTACATCACGATGAAGTCCCCGAAATTCCTTTTTTCATAGTCTAGATCAGGGCTTCTCAACCTTTTTCCGACCATGGACATTTTTTCTCCAAACAATTCAAATGGATCACTCCTACTTTTACTTTTAGGCTGTTCAATTTTCACACTAAAATTCTCAATGCAAAGACAAAGTAGCCTATTTAAACTTTAAAATTTATGTAACTAAAAAAGGATAAACACCGGATATCAAAATCAATTTTGATGATGTCATTCACTCTTACTCCATTCAACTAGTGACTACCTTGATCTTGGTGTTTCTGACACAAGATATCAGAATCAATTTTGATGATGTCATTCAGTCTTACTCCATTAGACTAGTGACTCCCTTGATCTTGGTGTTTCTCACACATGGTATCAGAATCAATTTTGATGATGTCATTCAGTCTTACTCCATTCAACTAGTGACTACCTTGATCTTGGTGTTTCTGACACAAGATATCAGAATCAATTTTGATGATGTCATTCAGTCTTACTCCATTCTACTAGTGACTACCTTGATCTTGGTGTTTCTCACACATGGTATCAGAATCAATTTTGATGATGTCATTCAGTCTTACTCCATTCAACTAGTGACTACCTTGAGCTTGGTGTTTCTGACAAAAGATATCATAATAAATTTTGGTGAAGTCATTCAGTCTTACTCCATTCAACTAGTGACTCCCTTGATCTTGGTGTTTGTCACACATGGTATCAGAATCAATTTTGATGATGTCATTCAGTCTTATTCCATTCAACTAGTGACTACCTTGATCTTGGTGTTTCTCACATATGGTATCAGAATCAATTTTGATGATGTCATTCAGTCTTACTCCATTCAACTAGTGACTCCCTTGATCTTGGTGTTTCTCACACATGGTATCAGAATCAATTTTGATGATGTCATTCAGTCTTACTCCATTCAACTAGTGACTACCTTGATCTTGGTGTTTCTCACACATGGTATCAGAATCAATTTTGATGATGTCATTCAGTCTTACTCCATTCAACTAGTGACTACCTTGATCTTGGTGTTTCTCACACAATATATCATAATCAATTTTGATGATGTCATTCAGTCTTACTCCATTCAACTAGTGACTACCTTGATCTTGGTGTTTCTCACACATGGTATCAGAATCAATTTTGATGATGTCATTCAGTCTTACTCCATTCAACTAGTGACTACCTTGATCTTGGTGTTTCAGACACAAGATATCAGAATCAATTTTGATGATGTCATTCAGTCTTACTCCATTCAACTAGTGACTACCTTGATCTTGGTGTTTCTGACACAAGATATCATAATAAATTTTGATGATGTCATTCAGTCTTACTCCATTCAACTAGTGACTCCCTTGATCTTGGTGTTTCTCACACATGGTATCAGAATCAATTTTGATGATGTCATTCAGTCTTATTCCATTCAACTAGTGACTACCTTGATCTTGGTGTTTCTCACATATGGTATCAGAATCAATTTTGATGATGTCATTCAGTCTTACTCCATTCAACTAGTGACTCCCTTGATCTTGGTGTTTCTCACACATGGTATCAGAATCAATTTTGATGATGTCATTCAGTCTTACTCCATTCAACTAGTGACTACCTTGATCTTGGTGTTTCTCACACAATATATCATAATCAATTTTGATGATGTCATTCAGTCTTACTCCATTCAACTAGTGACTACCTTGATCTTGGTGTTTCTCACACATGGTATCAGAATCAATTTTGATGATGTCATTCAGTCTTACTCCATTCAACAAGTGACTCCCTTGATCTTGGTGTTTCTCACACATGGTATCAGAATCAATTTTGATGATGTCATTCAGTCTTATTCCATTCAACTAGTGACTACCTTGATCTTGGTGTTTCTCACACATGGTATCAGAATCAATTTTGATGATGTCATTCAGTCTTACTCCATTCAACTAGTGACTACCTTGATCTTGGTGTTTCTGACACAAGATATCAGAATCAATTTTGATGATGTCATTCAGTCTTACTCCATTCAACTAGTGACTACCTTGATCTTGGTGTTTGTCACACATGGTATCAGAATCAATTTTGATGATGTCATTCAGTCTTATTCCATTCAACTAGTGACTACCTTGATCTTGGTGTTTCTCACATATGGTATCAGAATCAATTTTGATGATGTCATTCAGTCTTACTCCATTCAACTAGTGACTCCCTTGATCTTGGTGTTTCTCACACATGGTATCAGAATCAATTTTGATGATGTCATTCAGTCTTACTCCATTCAACTAGTGACTACCTTGATCTTGGTGTTTCTCACACATGGTATCAGAATCAATTTTGATGATGTCATTCAGTCTTACTCCATTCAACTAGTGACTACCTTGATCTTGGTGTTTCTCACACATGGTATCAGAATCAATTTTGATGATGTCATTCAGTCTTACTCCATTCAACTAGTGACTACCTTGATCTTGGTGTTTCTCACACAATATATCATAATCAATTTTGATGATGTCATTCAGTCTTACTCCATTCAAATAGTGACTACCTTGATCTTGGTGTTTCTCACACATGGTATCAGAATCTATTTTGATGATGTCATTCAATCTTACTCCATTCAACTAGTGACTTCCTTGATCTTGGTGTTTCTGACACAAGATATGAGAATCAATTCTGATGATGTCATTCAGTCTTACTCCATTCAACTAGTGAATACCTTGATCTTGGTGTTTCTGACACAAGATATCATAATAAATTTTGATGATGTCATTCAGTCTTACTCCATTCAACTAGTGACTCCCTTAATCTTGGTGTTTCTCACACATGGTATCAGAATCAATTTTGATGATGTCATTCAGTCTTATTCCATTCAACTAGTGACTACCTTGATCTTGGTGTTTCTCACATATGGTATCAGAATCAATTTTGATGATGTCATTCAGTCTTACTCCATTCAACTAGTGACTCCCTTGATCTTGGTGTTTCTCACACATGGTATCAGAATCAATTTTGATGATGTCATTCAGTCTTACTCCATTCAACTAGTGACTACCTTGATCTTGGTGTTTCTCACACATGGTATCAGAATCAATTTTGATGATGTCATTCAGTCTTACTCCATTCAACTAGTGACTACCTTGATCTTGGTGTTTCTCACACATGGTATCATAATCAATTTTGATGATGTCATTCAGTCTTATTCCATTCAACTAGTGACTACCTTGATCTTGGTGTTTCTCACACATGGTATCAGAATCAATTTTGATGATGTCATTCAGTCTTACTCCATTCAACTAGTGACTACCTTGATCCTGGTGTTTCTGACACAAGATATCAGATTCAATTTTGATGATGTCATTCAGTCTTACTCCATTCAACTAGTGACTCCCTTGATCTTGGTGTTTCTCACACATGGTATCAGAATCAATTTTGATGATGTCATTCAGTCTTACTCCATTCAACTAGTGACTACCTTGATCTTGGTGTTTCTCACACAATATATCATAATCAATTTTGATGATGTCATTCAGTCTTACTCCATTCAACTAGTGACAACCTTGATCTTGGTGTTTCTCACACAATATATCATAATCAATTTTGATGATGTCATTCAGTCTTATTCCATTCAACTAGTGACTACCTTGATCTTGGTGTTTCTCTCATATGGTATCAGAATCAATTTTGATGATGTCATTCAGTCTTACTCCATTCAACTAGTGACTACCTTGATCTTGGTGTTTCTCACACAATATATCATAATCAATTTTGATGATGTCATTCAGTCTTACTCCATTCAACTAGTGACTACCTTGATCTTGGTGTTTCTCACACAATATATCATAATCAATTTTGATGATGTCATTCAGTCTTACTCCATTCAACTAGTGACTACCTTGATCTTGGTGTTTCTCACACAATATATCATAATCAAATTTGATGATGTCATTCAGTCTTACTCCATTCAACTAGTGACTACCTTGATCTTGGTGTTTCTCACACAATATATCATAATCAATTTTGATGATGTCATTCAGTCTTACTCCATTCAACTAGTGACTACCTTGATCTTGGTGTTTCTCACACAATATATCATAATCAATTTTGATGATGTCATTCAGTCTTACTCCATTCAACTAGTGACTACCTTGATCTTGGTGTTTCTCACACAATATATCATAATCAAATTTGATGATGTCATTCAGTCTTATTCCATTCAACTAGTGACTCCCTTGATCTTGGTGTTTCTCACACATGGTATCAGAATCAATTTTGATGATGTCATTCAGTCTTACTCCATTCAACTAGTGACTACCTTGATCTTGGTGTTTCTCACACAATATATCATAATCAATTTTGATGATGTCATTCAGTCTTACTCCATTCAACTAGTGACTACCTTGATCTTGGTGTTTCTCACACAATATATCATAATCAATTTTGATGATGTCATTCAGTCTTACTCCATTCAACTAGTGACTACCTTGATCTTGGTGTTTCTCACACAATATATCATAATCAATTTTGATGATGTCATTCAGTCTTACTCCATTCAACTAGTGACTACCTTGATCTTGGTGTTTCTCACACAATATATCATAATCAATTTTGATGATGTCATTCAGTCTTACTCCATTCAACTAGTGACTACCTTGATCTTGGTGTTTCTCACACATGGTATCATAATCAAATTTGATGATGTCATTCAGTCTTATTCCATTCAACTAGTGACTACCTTGATCTTGGTGTTTCTCACACATGGTATCATAATCAAATTTGATGATGTCATTCAGTCTTATTCCATTCAACTAGTGACTACCTTGATCTTGGTGTTTCTCTCATATGGTATCAGAATCAATTTTGATGATGTCATTCAGTCTTACTCCATTCAACTAGTGACTACCTTGATCTTGGTGTTTCTCACACATGGTATCAGAATCAATTTTGATGATGTCATTCAGTCTTACTCCATTCAACTAGTGACTACCTTGATCTTGGTGTTTCTCACACATGGTATCAGAATCAATTTTGATGATGTCATTCAGTCTTACTCCATTCAACTAGTGACTCCCTTGATCTTGGTGTTTCTCACACAATATATCATAATCAATTTTGATGATGTCATTCAGTCTTACTCCATTCAACTAGTGACTACCTTGATCTTGGTGTTTCTCACACAATATATAATAATCAATTTTGATGATGTCATTCAGTCTTACTCCATTCAACTAGTGACTACCTTGATCTTGGTGTTTCTCACACATGGTATCATAATCAAATTTGATGATGTCATTCAGTCTTATTCCATTCAACTAGTGACTACCTTGATCTTGGTGTTTCTCTCATATGGTATCAGAATCAATTTTGATGATGTCATTCAGTCTTACTCCATTCAACTAGTGACTACCTTGATCTTGGTGTTTCTCACACAATATATCAGAATCAATTTTGATGATGTCATTCAGTCTTACTCCATTCAACTAGTGACTACCTTGATCTTGGTGTTTCTCACACAATATATCATAATCAAATTTGATGATGTCATTCAGTCTTATTCCATTCAACTAGTGACTCCCTTGATCTTGGTGTTTCTCACACATGGTATCAGAATCAATTTTGATGATGTCATTCAGTCTTACTCCATTCAACTAGTGACTACCTTGATCTTGGTGTTTCTCACACAATATATCATAATCAATTTTGATGATGTCATTCAGTCTTACTCCATTCAACTAGTGACTACCTTGATCTTGGTGTTTCTCACACAATATATCATAATCAATTTTGATGATGTCATTCAGTCTTACTCCATTCAACTAGTGACTACCTTGATCTTGGTGTTTCTCACACAATATATCATAATCAATTTTGATGATGTCATTCAGTCTTACTCCATTCAACTAGTGACTACCTTGATCTTTGTGTTTCTCACACAATATATCATAATCAATTTTGATGATGTCATTCAGTCTTACTCCATTCAACTAGTGACTCCCTTGATCTTGGTATTTCTCACACAATATATCATAATCAATTTTGATGATGTCATTCAGTCTTACTCCATTCAACTAGTGACTACCTTGATCTTGGTGTTTCTCACACAATATATCATAATCAATTTTGATGATGTCATTCAGTCTTACTCCATTCAACTAGTGACTACCTTGATCTTGGTGTTTCTCACACAATATATCATAATCAAATTTGATGATGTCATTCAGTCTTACTCCATTCAACTAGTGACTACCTTGATCTTGGTGTTTCTCACACAATATATCATAATCAATTTTGATGATGTCATTCAGTCTTACTCCATTCAACTAGTGACTACCTTGATCTTGGTGTTTCTCACACAATATATCATAATCAATTTTGATGATGTCATTCAGTCTTACTCCATTCAACTAGTGACTACCTTGATCTTGGTGTTTCTCACACAATATATCATAATCAAATTTGATGATGTCATTCAGTCTTATTCCATTCAACTAGTGACTCCCTTGATCTTGGTGTTTCTCACACATGGTATCAGAATCAATTTTGATGATGTCATTCAGTCTTACTCCATTCAACTAGTGACTACCTTGATCTTGGTGTTTCTCACACAATATATCATAATCAATTTTGATGATGTCATTCAGTCTTACTCCATTCAACTAGTGACTACCTTGATCTTGGTGTTTCTCACACAATATATCATAATCAATTTTGATGATGTCATTCAGTCTTACTCCATTCAACTAGTGACTACCTTGATCTTGGTGTTTCTCACACAATATATCATAATCAATTTTGATGATGTCATTCAGTCTTACTCCATTCAACTAGTGACTACCTTGATCTTGGTGTTTCTCACACAATATATCATAATCAATTTTGATGATGTCATTCAGTCTTACTCCATTCAACTAGTGACTACCTTGATCTTGGTGTTTCTCACACATGGTATCATAATCAAATTTGATGATGTCATTCAGTCTTATTCCATTCAACTAGTGACTACCTTGATCTTGGTGTTTCTCACACATGGTATCATAATCAAATTTGATGATGTCATTCAGTCTTATTCCATTCAACTAGTGACTACCTTGATCTTGGTGTTTCTCTCATATGGTATCAGAATCAATTTTGATGATGTCATTCAGTCTTACTCCATTCAACTAGTGACTACCTTGATCTTGGTGTTTCTCACACATGGTATCAGAATCAATTTTGATGATGTCATTCAGTCTTACTCCATTCAACTAGTGACTACCTTGATCTTGGTGTTTCTCACACATGGTATCAGAATCAATTTTGATGATGTCATTCAGTCTTACTCCATTCAACTAGTGACTCCCTTGATCTTGGTGTTTCTCACACAATATATCATAATCAATTTTGATGATGTCATTCAGTCTTACTCCATTCAACTAGTGACTACCTTGATCTTGGTGTTTCTCACACAATATATAATAATCAATTTTGATGATGTCATTCAGTCTTACTCCATTCAACTAGTGACTACCTTGATCTTGGTGTTTCTCACACATGGTATCATAATCAAATTTGATGATGTCATTCAGTCTTATTCCATTCAACTAGTGACTACCTTGATCTTGGTGTTTCTCTCATATGGTATCAGAATCAATTTTGATGATGTCATTCAGTCTTACTCCATTCAACTAGTGACTACCTTGATCTTGGTGTTTCTCACACAATATATCAGAATCAATTTTGATGATGTCATTCAGTCTTACTCCATTCAACTAGTGACTACCTTGATCTTGGTGTTTCTCACACAATATATCATAATCAAATTTGATGATGTCATTCAGTCTTATTCCATTCAACTAGTGACTCCCTTGATCTTGGTGTTTCTCACACATGGTATCAGAATCAATTTTGATGATGTCATTCAGTCTTACTCCATTCAACTAGTGACTACCTTGATCTTGGTGTTTCTCACACAATATATCATAATCAATTTTGATGATGTCATTCAGTCTTACTCCATTCAACTAGTGACTACCTTGATCTTGGTGTTTCTCACACAATATATCATAATCAATTTTGATGATGTCATTCAGTCTTACTCCATTCAACTAGTGACTACCTTGATCTTGGTGTTTCTCACACAATATATCATAATCAATTTTGATGATGTCATTCAGTCTTACTCCATTCAACTAGTGACTACCTTGATCTTGGTGTTTCTCACACAATATATCATAATCAATTTTGATGATGTCATTCAGTCTTACTCCATTCAACTAGTGACTCCCTTGATCTTGGTATTTCTCACACAATATATCATAATCAATTTTGATGATGTCATTCAGTCTTACTCCATTCAACTAGTGACTACCTTGATCTTGGTGTTTCTCACACAATATATCATAATCAATTTTGATGATGTCATTCAGTCTTACTCCATTCAACTAGTGACTACCTTGATCTTGGTGTTTCTCACACAATATATCATAATCAATTTTGATGATGTCATTCAGTCTTACTCCATTCAACTAGTGACTACCTTGATCTTGGTGTTTCTCACACAATATATCATAATCAATTTTGATGATGTCATTCAGTCTTACTCCATTCAACTAGTGACTACCTTGATCTTGGTGTTTCTCACACAATATATCATAATCAATTTTGATGATGTCATTCAGTCTTACTCCATTCAACTAGTGACTCCCTTGATCTTGGTATTTCTCACACAATATATCATAATCAATTTTGATGATGTCATTCAGTCTTACTCCATTCAACTAGTGACTACCTTGATCTTGGTGTTTCTCACACAATATATCATAATCAATTTTGATGATGTCATTCAGTCTTACTCCATTCAACTAGTGACTACCTTGATCTTGGTGTTTCTCACACAATATATCATAATCAATTTTGATGATGTCATTCAGTCTTACTCCATTCAACTAGTGACTACCTTGATCTTGGTGTTTCTCACACAATATATCATAATCAATTTTGATGATGTCATTCAGTCTTACTCCATTCAACTAGTGACTACCTTGATCTTGGTGTTTCTCACACAATATATCATAATCAATTTTGATGATGTCATTCAGTCTTACTCCATTCAACTAGTGACTACCTTGATCTTGGTGTTTCTCACACAATATATCATAATCAATTTTGATGATGTCATTCAGTCTTACTCCATTCAACTAGTGACTACCTTGATCTTGGTGTTTCTCACACAATATATCATAATCAATTTTGATGATGTCATTCAGTCTTACTCCATTCAACTAGTGACTACCTTGATCTTGGTGTTTCTCACACAATATATCATAATCAATTTTGATGATGTCATTCAGTCTTACTCCATTCAACTAGTGACTCCCTTGATCTTGGTATTTCTCACACAATATATCATAATCAATTTTGATGATGTCATTCAGTCTTACTCCATTCAACTAGTGACTACCTTGATCTTGGTGTTTCTCACACATGGTATCAGAATCAATTTTGATGATGTCATTCAGTCTTATTCCATTCAACTAGTGACTACCTTGATCTTGGTGTTTCTCTCATATGGTATCAGAATCAATTTTGATGATGTCATTCAGTCTTACTCCATTCAACTAGTGACTACCTTGATCTTGGTGTTTCTCACACAATATATCATAATCAAATTTGATGATGTCATTCAGTCTTACTCCATTCAACTAGTGACTACCTTGATCTTGGTGTTTCTCACACATGGTATCAGAATCAATTTTGATGATGTCATTCAGTCTTACTCCATTCAACTAGTGACTCCCTTGATCTTGGTGTTTCTCACACAATATATCATAATCAATTTTGATGATGTCATTCAGTCTTACTCCATTCAACTAGTGACTACCTTGATCTTGGTGTTTCTCACACAATATATCATAATCAATTTTGATGATGTCATTCAGTCTTACTCCATTCAACTAGTGACTACCTTGATCTTGGTGTTTCTCACACATGGTATCATAATCAAATTTGATGATGTCATTCAGTCTTATTCCATTCAACTAGTGACTACCTTGATCTTGGTGTTTCTCTCATATGGTATCAGAATCAATTTTGATGATGTCATTCAGTCTTACTCCATTCAACTAGTGACTACCTTGATCTTGGTGTTTCTCACACAATATATCAGAATCAATTTTGATGATGTCATTCAGGCTTACTCCATTCAACTAGTGACTACCTTGATCTTGGTGTTTCTCACACATGGTATCAGAATCAATTTTGATGATGTCATTCAGTCTTACTCCATTCAACTAGTGACTACCTTGATCTTGGTGTTTCTCACACAATATATCATAATCAATTTTGATGATGTCATTCAGTCTTACTCCATTCAACTAGTGACTACCTTGATCTTGGTGTTTCTCACACAATATATCATAATCAATTTTGATGATGTCATTCAGTCTTACTCCATTCAACTAGTGACTCCCTTGATCTTGGTGTTTCTCACACAATATATCATAATCAATTTTGATGATGTCATTCAGTCTTACTCCATTCAACTAGTGACTCCCTTGATCTTGGTGTTTCTCACACAATATATCATAATCAATTTTGATGATGTCATTCAGTCTTACTCCATTCAACTAGTGACTACCTTGATCTTGGTGTTTCTCACACATGGTATCATAATCAAATTTGATGATGTCATTCAGTCTTATTCCATTCAACTAGTGACTACCTTGATCTTGGTGTTTCTCTCATATGGTATCAGAATCAATTTTGATGATGTCATTCAGTCTTACTCCATTCAACTAGTGACTACCTTGATCTTGGTGTTTCTCACACAATATATCAGAATCAATTTTGATGATGTCATTCAGTCTTACTCCATTCAACTAGTGACTACCTTGATCTTGGTGTTTCTCACACATGGTATCAGAATCAATTTTGATGATGTCATTCAGTCTTACTCCATTCAACTAGTGACTCCCTTGATCTTGGTGTTTCTCACACAATATATCATAATCAATTTTGATGATGTCATTCAGTCTTACTCCATTCAACTAGTGACTACCTTGATCTTGGTGTTTCTCACACAATATATCATAATAAATTTTGATGATGTCATTCAGTCTTACTCCATTCAACTAGTGACTCCCTTGATCTTAGTGTTTCTCACACATGGTATAAGAATCAATTTTGATGATGTCATTCAGTCTTATTCCATTCAACTAGTGACTACCTTGATCTTGGTGTTTCTCACATATGGTATCAGAATCAATTTTGATGATGTCATTCAGTCTTACTCCATTCAACTAGTGACTCCCTTGATCTTGGTGTTTCTCACACATGGTATCAGAATCAATTTTGATGATGTCATTCAGTCTTACTCCATTCAACTAGTGACTACCTTGATCTTGGTGTTTCTCACACATGGTATCAGAATCAATTTTGATGATGTCATTCAGTCTTACTCCATTCAACTAGTGACTACCTTGATCTTGGTGTTTCTCACACATGGTATCAGAATCAATTTTGATGATGTCATTCAGTCTTACTCCATTCAACTAGTGACTACCTTGATCTTGGTGTTTCTCACACATGGTATCATAATCAAATTTGATGATGTCATTCAGTCTTATTCCATTCAACTAGTGACAACCTTGATCTTGGTGTTTCTCACACATGGTATCATAATCAAATTTGATGATGTCATTCAGTCTTATTCCATTCAACTAGTGACTACCTTGATCTTGGTGTTTCTCTCATATGGTATCAGAATCAATTTTGATGATGTCATTCAGTCTTACTCCATTCAACTAGTGACTACCTTGATCTTGGTGTTTCTCACACATGGTATCAGAATCAATTTTGATGATGTCATTCAGTCTTACTCCATTCAACTAGTGACTCCCTTGATCTTGGTGTTTCTCTCACATGGTATCAGAATCAATTTTGATGATGTCATTCAGTCTTACTCCATTCAACTAGTGACTACCTTGATCTTGGTGTTTCTCACACATGGTATCATAATCAAATTTGATGATGTCATTCAGTCTTATTCCATTCAACTAGTGACTACCTTGATCTTGGTGTTTCTCTCATATGGTATCAGAATCAATTTTGATGATGTCATTCAGTCTTACTCCATTCAACTAGTGACTACCTTGATCTTGGTGTTTCTCACACATGGTATCAGAATCAATTTTGATGATGTCATTCAGTCTTACTCCATTCAACTAGTGACTACCTTGATCTTGGTGTTTCTCACACATGGTATCAGAATCAATTTTGATGATGTCATTCAGTCTTACTCCATTCAACTAGTGACTACCTTGATCTTGGTGTTTCTGACACAAGATATCAGAATCAATTTTGATGATGTCATTCAGTCTTACTCCATTCAACTAGTGACTACCTTGATCTTTGTGTTTCTGACACAAGATATCATAATAAATTTTGATGATGTCATTCAGTCTTACTCCATTCAACTAGTGACTCCCTTGATCTTAGTGTTTCTCACACATGGTATCAGAATCAATTTTGATGATGTCATTCAGTCTTATTCCATTCAACTAGTGACTACCTTGATCTTGGTGTTTCTCACATATGGTATCAGAATCAATTTTGATGATGTCATTCAGTCTTACTCCATTCAACTAGTGACTCCCTTGATCTTGGTGTTTCTCACACATGGTATCAGAATCAATTTTGATGATGTCATTCAGTCTTACTCCATTCAACTAGTGACTACCTTGATCTTGGTGTTTCTCACACATGGTATCAGAATCAAATTTGATGATGTCATTCAGTCTTATTCCATTCAACTAGTGACTACCTTGATCTTGGTGTTTCTCACACATGGTATCATAATCAAATTTGATGATGTCATTCAGTCTTATTCCATTCAACTAGTGACTACCTTGATCTTGGTGTTTCTCTCATATGGTATCAGAATCAATTTTGATGATGTCATTCAGTCTTACTCCATTCAACTAGTGACTACCTTGATCTTGGTGTTTCTCACACAATATATCAGAATCAATTTTGATGATGTCATTCAGTCTTACTCCATTCAACTAGTGACTACCTTGATCTTGGTGTTTCTCACACATGGTATCAGAATCAATTTTGATGATGTCATTCAGTCTTACTCCATTCAACTAGTGACTCCCTTGATCTTGGTGTTTCTCTCACATGGTATCAGAATCAATTTTGATGATGTCATTCAGTCTTACTCCATTCAACTAGTGACTACCTTGATCTTGGTGTTTCTCACACATGGTATCATAATCAAATTTGATGATGTCATTCAGTCTTATTCCATTCAACTAGTGACTACCTTGATCTTGGTGTTTCTCTCATATGGTATCAGAATCAATTTTGATGATGTCATTCAGTCTTACTCCATTCAACTAGTGACTACCTTGATCTTGGTGTTTCTCACACAATATATCAGAATCAATTTTGATGATGTCATTCAGTCTTACTCCATTCAACTAGTGACTACCTTGATCTTGGTGTTTCTCACACATGGTATCAGAATCAATTTTGATGATGTCATTCAGTCTTACTCCATTCAACTAGTGACTACCTTGATCTTGGTGTTTCTGACACAAGATATCAGAATCAATTTTGATGATGTCATTCAGTCTTACTCCATTCAACTAGTGACTACCTTGATCTTTGTGTTTCTGACACAAGATATCATAATAAATTTTGATGATGTCATTCAGTCTTACTCCATTCAACTAGTGACTCCCTTGATCTTAGTGTTTCTCACACATGGTATCAGAATCAATTTTGATGATGTCATTCAGTCTTATTCCATTCAACTAGTGACTACCTTGATCTTGGTGTTTCTCACATATGGTATCAGAATCAATTTTGATGATGTCATTCAGTCTTACTCCATTCAACTAGTGACTCCCTTGATCTTGGTGTTTCTCACACATGGTATCAGAATCAATTTTGATGATGTCATTCAGTCTTACTCCATTCAACTAGTGACTACCTTGATCTTGGTGTTTCTCACACATGGTATCAGAATCAATTTTGATGATGTCATTCAGTCTTACTCCATTCAACTAGTGACTACCTTGATCTTGGTGTTTCTCACACATGGTATCAGAATCAATTTTGATGATGTCATTCAGTCTTACTCCATTCAACTAGTGACTACCTTGATCTTGGTGTTTCTCACACATGGTATCAGAATCAATTTTGATGATGTCATTCAGTCTTACTCCATTCAACTAGTGACTCCCTTGATCTTGGTGTTTCTCACACATGGTATCAGAATCAATTTTGATGATGTCATTCAGTCTTACTCCATTCAACGAGTGACTCCCTTGATCTTGGTGTTTCTCACACATGGTATCAGAATCAATTTTGATGATGTCATTCAGTCTTACTCCATTCAACTAGTGACTCCCTTGATCTTGGTGTTTCTCACACATGGTATCAGAATCAATTTTGATGATGTCATTCAGTCTTACTCCATTCAAATAGTGACTCCCTTGATCTTGGTGTTTCTCACACATGGTATCAGAATCAATTTTGATGATGTCATTCAGTCTTACTCCATTCAACTAGTGACTCCCTTGATCTTGGTGTTTCTCACACATGGTATCAGAATCAATTTTGATGATGTCATTCAGTCTTATTCCATTCAACTAGTGACTACCTTGATCTTGGTGTTTCTCACATATGGTATCAGAATGAATTTTGATGATGTCATTCAGTCTTACTCCATTCAACTAGTGACTCCCTTGATCTTGGTGTTTCTCACACATGGTATCAGAATCAATTTTGATGATGTCATTCAGTCTTACTCCATTCAACTAGTGACTACCTTGATCTTGGTGTTTCTCACACATGGTATCAGAATCAATTTTGATGATGTCATTCAGTCTTACTCCATTCAACTAGTGACTACCTTGATCTTGGTGTTTCTCACACATGGTATCAGAATCAATTTTGATGATGTCATTCAGTCTTACTCCATTCAACTAGTGAGTACCTTGATCTTGGTGTTTCTGACACAAGATATCAGAATCAATTTTGATGATGTCATTCAGTCTTACTCCATTCAACTAGTGACTACCTTGATCTTGGTGTTTGTCACACATGGTATCAGAATCAATTTTGATGATGTCATTCAGTCTTATTCCATTCAACTAGTGACTACCTTGATCTTGGTGTTTCTCACATATGGTATCAGAATCAATTTTGATGATGTCATTCAGTCTTACTCCATTCAACTAGTGACTCCCTTGATCTTGGTGTTTCTCACACATGGTATCAGAATCAATTTTGATGATGTCATTCAGTCTTACTCCATTCAACTAGTGACTACCTTAATCTTGGTGTTTCTCACACATGGTATCAGAATCAATTTTGATGATGTCATTCAGTCTTACTCCATTCAACTAGTGACTACGTTGATCTTGGTGTTTCTCACACATGGTATCAGAATCAATTTTGATGATGTCATTCAGTCTTACTCCATTCAACTAGTGACTACCTTGATCTTGGTGTTTCTCACACATGGTATCAGAATCAATTTTGATGATGTCATTCAGTCTTACTCCATTCAACTAGTGACTCCCTTGATCTTGGTGTTTCTCACACATGGTATCAGAATCAATTTTGATGATGTCATTCAGTCTTACTCCATTCAACGAGTGACTCCCTTGATCTTGGTGTTTCTCACACATGGTATCAGAATCAATTTTGATGATGTCATTCAGTCTTACTCCATTCAACTAGTGACTCCCTTGATCTTGGTGTTTCTCACACATGGTATCAGAATCAATTTTGATGATGTCATTCAGTCTTACTCCATTCAAATAGTGACTCCCTTGATCTTGGTGTTTTTCACACATGGTATCAGAATCAATTTTGATGATGTCATTCAGTCTTACTCCATTCAACTAGTGACTCCCTTGATCTTGGTGTTTCTCACACATGGTATCAGAATCAATTTTGATGATGTCATTCAGTCTTACTCCATTCAACTAGTGACTCCCTTGATCTTGGTGTTTCTCACACATGGTATCAGAATCAATTTTGATGATGTCATTCAGTCTTACTCCATTCAACTAGTGACTCCCTTGATCTTGGTGTTTCTCACACATGGTATCAGAATCAATTTTGATGATGTCATTCAGTCTTACTCCATTCAACTAGTGACTCCCTTGATCTTGGTGTTTCTCACACATGGTATCAGAATCAATTTTGATGATGTCATTCAGTCTTATTCCATTCAACTAGTGACTACCTTGATCTTGGTGTTTCTCACATATGGTATCAGAATCAATTTTGATGATGTCATTCAGTCTTACTCCATTCAACTAGTGACTCCCTTGATCTTGGTGTTTCTCACACATGGTATCAGAATCAATTTTGATGATGTCATTCAGTCTTACTCCATTCAACTAGTGACTACCTTGATCTTGGTGTTTCTTACACAAGATATCATAATCAATTTTGATTATGTCATTCAGTCTTACTTCATTCAACTAGTGACTGCCTTGTTCCTGGTCTTTCTCACACAAGATATCATAATCATTTTTGAAGATGTCATTCAATCTTAGTCTGATAGATTTATTTCTACTGCAAACATTCACAATTCTCTGTGAACCACTATAAATAATAAGTTGACCACCGGTGGGTCCACTTGAACCATGTTAAGCAACACTGGTCTAGTTTTACATTCATTTAAGAGTAAGACGAAGAATGAAATGTTTCTGCCATATCTGAAATGTGTCAGCTCAGTCCACACGTTCATGTGGTGTTTTCCACAAGACTTACTGATATATATATATATACAAACATTTCATTACCTTCCTGAGTGACTCTTGAGCCCTTTAGTGATGTGCTTTGTATGGAAAGATATACAACACAATAATTGATGCGCTTTATTTCAAGGTTATTTTTGTTTTCTTATAATCCCGTCGCTCTCTTTTTTTCCACTTTATCATATACCGGGTATAACCATAAAATTGTCCAATTCTTAGATGAAGATTTGAACAGTTGTATCATAGAAATGATTAAAGATACCTTACTGGAATTCTTCGAGGTTTTTATAACAATGTTGTACTCTACTTTGAATAATAAAAATGTTCTTAGCTTTAAGTTGAAATAATGATATCTCCTTGTATTTTCCGATGTTTTTTCTCCACAGGTCCAAGAAAGACAAAAGACAATGCTTAAACATCGGAAAATATGACGGTAAATTAATTCCTTTTAATAATATGTGCAAATAACCACTCCTTGCCTGATGAAAGTCTAATACATATTTTAAAAAATTAATATTATAACCAAAAACATTTATTATATACATATATATAGTTTATGCAAAACTACGTAATCCGTGTGGGTAGACCCAAGGAGGATGATATCCAGAGAGCTCAATGTAAATTCAGAGCAAATATGTTTGAATAAAAACAGATCACTTTAAGGTTCCATGTAATAAGTTATTTCACCACAGCCCTTTTAAAGGGCTCTGGATCATCAGACTTTACTTCCAAATGTTGAAATGAAAAATGAAAAAAATCATTTTTCATTTCAACATTTGGAAGTAAAGTCTGATGATCCAGAGCCCTTTAAAAGGGTTGTGGTGAAATAACTTATTACATGGAACCGTAAAGTGATCTGTTTTTATTCAGACAAGTATATATATATATATATATATATATATATATATATATATATATATATATATATATATATATATATATCCATAAATGAGAAAAAAGATTAAATTGAGTAGAATTCCACAGTTCGTAGCATTTAATTCTTTTAAATAGTACTGAATACGAGGTCCCCTTTAACTTTCGAAAAAGAAGTAACAATTTTTTAAACGTTTTCCTAAAAATCATTTTATCAACAGTTACTTTCCATTGCCTGAGGAAGTACAAGCATAGTATTGAAACATGAAATATTTTGTGTAGTCATTTAAATGTTTTTATTACAGTCTCTTCTAATAAAAATATTATAATAATATAATACATACAAACATATATATATATATATATATATATATATATATATATATATATATTTTTTCATTTTAAATTTTTCTAGGTGTGTCCCGAGGTAAGATGAGAACGAATAGTGTAGAATTTTAACTATTGTAACATTTAATTTAAAAGAGGGCCCAATACAAACTAGAGCAATATTTTTTTTTTATTTGTAGATATTTACATGTCAAAATTACATGTCAAATTACATGTGAACATCGCTACACAATTGCAGTCGTATTTCGATGCGTATCAAATGCATCTTTTCAGGCGATTGTAAACTTAGAACCCCCTTGAGATGCATTGATACGCATCGAAACATGACTAAAATTGTGTAGCGATTTTGACAGGTTTTCGATGTAATATTGTAAAATAAAGGTACATATGTATATATAATTTTCCATTTTTTATAGATGTTCCTAAAATTGTTCTTAATATATAACATTTCATAGATGATTTTCTCATATGTATATTGCTGCTATATACCTGGTGTCTTCTGGTATAAATGTCATTTTTATCCTATATCTGGCTGACTAGAAATTAACTTATACCTTTCCCAAGGCTACTTGCGTGAATGTGAACATTCAAAATACTACTGTACTTCGAGCCTAGCAAGCCAATCTGTCGTCCTGAGCAGTTACAAATGCTCATATATCTCTGTATGATGAACGTAATCTCAACTATCCCGTCTAAAGGGACCCCACAGCTGTGCCAATTATGAACCCGTATATCTTTCGGATAGTTTGTAGCAACAAAAGTATCTCTCCTTGAATTATAGGTTTGACCCCAGGTTCCGTGAATTACTTTCCTTCTATGCGCCGTTTCACTTCAGAACGTCGGGCAATCGTGAATCTCTGCAATTTCCAGTCCCTTTGGAGATCTTAGAAATTTTTTTTTTTTCATTTCTCTTAAACCATGTTGTGCCCTTCATTTACTTTCCTACGTGTATCAAATTCCCCACGCCTTCTTTCCTCATTATGTACCTTAGAAATGTCTATTGTCTAATCCTGAAGTATTTTCGTTTCCATTCTTTTTTCTAAAACATCGCCGTTGCTTACTGTTATGGGACCTTACCCATATTAATATAATGGACTATTCCATACGGAATAAATACTGCGCCTCAAGAGAAAGCAGAGAGTTCAGCCCGGAGATCCCACGTTAAACCGGCCTTGTGCCACATGATGCGCTCGTCGGGATGGGTGACTAAATACCGTCCAAGGCGAAGTCGGGCGACCGGCTGAGCGGCTGAGCGGTTGAACTCTCTCCCTTCGGGCGGGAAAGAACCCGAACGAGTCTACGCCGAAAGGCGGAGCCTCTTTCGGGGAGGTAAACCGACCCTGAACCCATTTATACGGGTTTTAAAAGGCATATTTTTTGGCCGAGCCCACGGGCTCGGAGATCCCACGTTAAACCGGCCTTGTGCCACATGATGCCCTCGTGGCAGGGTGAGTAAATACTGTTCAGTCTGATATCTGGAGTTCCGTCTGAATTCTACAGTTCAGTCTGAAGTCTAGAGTTCCGTCTGAAGTCTAGGGTTCAGTCTGAATATGGAGTGAGTTAGTCAGAAGTCAGTCAGTCAGAGCGAGCGAGTCAGTCGGTCGAGTCAGAGGCAGTCCGAACAGAGTCGCGTTCAGACAATTACTACTAAACCTGATTGTTCGTACTAACACTTTTCTACTTCTCTGTATATATTCCTGTTTGTAATATATATGTGTTATTCCATATACGTGTTTGAGTTCTTCTTTATTGGTTCTACCTTGGACTATCACCGTGGTACAAGGAACCGGACCATAACACTTATATGATTGGTCCATGGTATTCGCAGCATCTTTCCGTAGAACCACATTTTTCTTGCTTCATCTTTGAGGAAATTAATTGCCCAGCATTCACTGTCATATAGGAGGTACGATATTATATAATAGTTCGGTAATGTTTTCTGTTTCTTTATACGTTGCTTATCTTTTGGAAGGCATCTTTCTCTATTCTATTGCGTCTTCGGAATTCCGTCTTTCGTTAAAACACTTCCAAAGATATTTAAATTGTTCTTCATTTTTTATTTTGGTATTTCCTATTTGTAATTTGCTGCTTAGTTTTCCATCTTTCTTCTCGTTCGATTTACAAGGATTTGTAAGATCTCGTTCCAAGGATATTGCTACTGATTTTTAAAGCTGCTTATTCGACACGCTTTCGAATGTTGTTTTACATTTTAGGATTTGTTTCCAAAGTTGCTGCTTTCCATTTTATTTCTTCTATGCTTTTGTAGAACTTTTTATTTGCTTGCAGCTTTTCTCTTTCTTTATTTTTGCATCCGAGGATACTGTTTTTAAGATGAAAATATAGGCTTTATTTCCAAGATGTTTGCTAGTTTATCAGGTTTTCGGATTTTATTTTAGAAATTGTCTCCAAGGTTTGCCAAGGGTTTCACTATCCAATTCTATAGGTTTTTCTCTTAGGATGTTATTCTAATTTTAGTTACTAATGCTCAATGTAACATCTTATCAACAGAGTTACTTAATGGCCTTATCCGACAGAAACTCCAATGAATAAATGGATAGGATAATATAGGTTCGACTTTCACTCGAATAATAAAAGTAGACTGACGTCCAGTATACGGGTGTTAAAGGTAGACGTACGTCCGGCTTATTTGGGTTGGTTTATTTTGTTTTACGGCATATCAACCACAATGGGTTATTTAATGCCAACAACATTTTTAGGATAGATTCGTATGAATAGAATATGTATTCTTTGGTTTACATTGGTTTGGTTTATTTTGTTTTACGGCATATCAACTTCAATGGGTTATTTAATGCCGACAAAATTTTTAGGATAGATTCGTATGAACAGAATATATATTCTTAGGTTTAGATTGGTTTGGTTTATTTTGTTTTACGGCATATCAAACACAATGGGTTATTTAATGCCGACAAAATTTTTAGGATAGATTCGTATGAACAGAATATATATTCTTAGGTTTAGATTGGTTTGGTTTATTTTGTTTTACGGCATATCAAACACAATGGGTTATTTAATGCCGTCAACATTTTAGGATAAATTCGTATGAACAGAATATATATTCTTAGGTTTAGATTGGTTTGGTTTATTTTGTTTTACGGCATATCAAACACAATGGGTTATTTAATGCCGACAAAATTTTTAGGATAGATTCGTATGAACAGAATATATATTATTAGGTTTAGATTGGTTTGGTTTATTTTGTTTTACGGCATATCAACCTCAATGGGTTATTTAATGCCGTCAACATTTTTAGGATAGATTCGTATAAATAGAATATGTATTCTTAGGTTTAGATTGGTTTGGTTTATTTTGTTTTACGGCATATCAAACACAATGGGTTATTTAATGCCGACAAAATTTTTAGGATAGATTCGTATGAACAGAATATATATTCTTAGGTTTAGATTGGTTTGGTTTATTTTGTTTTACGGCATATCAAACACAATGGGTTATTTAATGCCGTCAACATTTTAGGATAAATTCGTATGAACAGAATATATATTCTTAGGTTTAGATTGGTTTGGTTTATTTTGTTTTACGGCATATCAAACACAATGGGTTATTTAATGCCGACAAAATTTTTAGGATAGATTCGTATGAACAGAATATATATTCTTAGGTTTAGATTGGTTTGGTTTATTTTGTTTTACGGCATATCAAACACAATGGGTTATTTAATGCCGTCAATATTTTAGGATAAATTCGTATGAACAGAATATATATTCTTAGGTTTAGATTGGTTTGGTTTATTTTGTTTTACGGCATATCAAACACAATGGGTTATTTAATGCCGTCAACATTTTAGGATAAATTCGTATGAATAGAATATGTATTCTTAGGTTTAGATTGGTTTGGTTTATTTTGTTTTACGGCATATCAACCTCAATGGGTTATTTAATGCCGTCAACATTTTTAGGATAGATTCGTATAAATAGAATATGTATTCTTTGGTTTAGATTAGTTTGGTTTATTTTGTTTTACAGCATATCAACCTCAATGGGTTATTTAATGCCGACAACATTTTTAGGATAGATCTTTGATAAAATTTTCCCTACAATTTCTGACATGTTTAGTCAATGGTATTCTCAGCATCCAAGACAATTCTCTTTCTTCAAGACTTTACTGCATCTATGAGGAGCTTGTTCAGAATTCCCTACCGTATAGACCGATATAGAGTAACGCTCTTGTACTTTTTATTTTGTTTCTAACGAATGTTTCTTCTTTCTTTATTCCATGCTTTTAATCTCTGAATAATATTGACTTCTGTATTATTTCTCCTAAACCTTGCTCAGCCAACCATGTGCATAACCCCACTTATGCGCTGATTACCACTCTCTTTTGCCTTCAAACTGTCTTGGGAGTATCAAATAATCCAAGCCCTCTTTCCTAATTATTTGCCCTAGAAATATCAACTGTAGCTTCCTGATGTTTATCCCATGCAAAGATATTTGAAATTGACACACAATGAGGAAAGAGAGCTCGGGAAATTCGATATCCACAGGACACATTGAAGGCAAGAAGGTCGGAGGAGAATAACACAAGCTAGAGAGCTTGAGTAAAAGTATATTTGAACAGGGTTTAGGATAAATAACAAAAAGACAATATATATTAAGAGATACGAATGACAGGAAATTGTGGAGAGTTTCGATCGCTTTCATCCGAAAATTGCAGGAAAAGAATGAGATTTTTTTAAATATATGACAGAAAAAGGTTTAGGGGAAAAAACAAAAAGACAAAATTTAATGAGCGCTTCAAAAGACATAAAGTTGTACAAGGCTATGATCGCGTACATCCTTTTAACACTTCCGCTGCTAACTACGGGGATCTTAGTTTTTCTTATCCTGCTCCAGCTGGCTAAGTACGGAAATCTCCGTTTTTTGCATACCGCTGGTATGAGTACCCCGTTGCGCTATCTATCGTCAAATCACAAAGGACAATACTTCAAAAGATATTGTGTGTATACCCATTACTGATCTGGTAAGTCATTCCCAGGTATATCCATGAAAATGGAATGCTGTAAAACACACTGGTGCTAGTTTTCTGTGTAATAAAATATGTAGGTTGAAATTTGGCATTTTCTTTAAAAATGGTTGGCTGCATGGGGGTAGCACTGGGCAAATGAGTAGCAGTGAAAGTGTTAATGAAGGTAAATCTTCCTAGTACCTAGGATGGGTATTCAACTATTCAAAAATCAAGAAAGCGACGTTAGGGGATAATACATCCTAGTTTCAAAACTCTCATTTTCCACAACATGACATTGATTTAGCAGGGGCCACACCCAGTTCTCAATGGTTACTCGTCTAAGGTAAATAATTTAAATTATCCCGATGACGTAAACTTGGCTAAGAGATTTGTGATTGTATTTTTAGTTTGAAAAGTCATTAATTTTCCACAATTTCTGGCCGACAACTGATGGACTTGATTCAAACTTGTGACAATGATTGATGTCATTGACAATGATTGATACCATTTCCTTGACGTTTTATCAGAAATCTTTTGATGTTTATCGGTTGTCCTAACAGACCGGCGCTATACATACATACTATCAGGCAATTGAATTGGAAACTAAAAAATTCTACACCTCGACCTCCAAAAGGAACCAACTGGACTAATATATTTAAAGGAATTACATATATATATATATATATATATATATATATATATATATATATATATATATATATATATATAATATTAGTAGTAAATATACACATACATATGCAAAATATATATATATATATACATAGGTGCATACACATACATGTATATTTTTTTAATAAAAGTTCCAAGAGGATAGAATCCAGCTCTAAATTCTATTTTATTTACGGAGTTGTTTTTTTCTGTTATCTTTTTAAATTTGTAGGTCTGATGAATTGGATCGTATTTACGATTCCAATGGAATAAATTATGACCATGGAATACTCGTGTTTAAGCCTTTTTATTATATATATATATATATATATATATATATATATATATATATATATATATATATATATATAATATGAATCGGAAACTGACAGAATGATAAGATAAAGAACAAATAGGAAATGTCTACAGTCCTGGGTAAGACGATAAACGACATTTCTTGACTGTTGATTAGTTGTCCTAAGGCCATTATCTGCGATTGACGTTACTCTAAGAAAGCATACAAAAATTGTGACACTGCATAAACACACTGACAAGCCTTACCAGTGAGCAAATGAAAGTACTATAAAATAGCCCGGAATCACTCCTGATTTAAATTCAATCGAGAATCTATGGTCAATCTGCAAGAAAAGACATCGTGGAATGGACATACGAAGTACTAAATTATTCACTAGGTCCTATTTCATTGGAAAAAATACGAAAAAATAAATAATAACGGAACTCGTTTTGTTTCCATTAATTTGCATGAGGATGTGCAGTAGATAAAGCTACAGATGACAAATTCCTTCTTCATTTTAAGACGTCAGCGAACATGAAAATTCACGATGGTACATTCAGTTTACAGAATTCTAAATAAGAAAATGATAACCGGAGACATAACCGTCTATTTTTTTCCTTTCGATCTATGAGGGCACAACCACTCAGTTCTTAGAATCAAAAATCTATATTTACGTGGCGAAGAAACTGACATTTTTTGGAAGAGCCGAACGAAGAGATCTGGTACACGTGGTGTGGGGGGGGGCATGCGGTCACCTAAAAGTTGCACTCCTCAAAATTTAGAGTTTTCTTTCTCCAACACCGGTTACCAACCAAGACTATAGCACACACACTCTGTCTTGTTATCTACCAATAGCTGGTGTCGGAGGGGATGGATTCATACCTATCTTAAATGTATTTACACTTAAGCGACCGAAACGAAATATAGTGGTATTCGAACTCGGCTCTACGGCTCCGTAATCCATCCGAGCCGCATATCCACCATACCTCCACAAATAGTGTAGACACTATGAGGCACAGAAGCTAATTAAAAAATCCTGAAAACATAGATAATTAATTTGTAGAGTTAATGTTGAACCACAGATTCAAAAACTCGAGATTTTATCATTTTTGGGGGGCACCAACTCGTGACGAACGCATAACCTGTTTAATATTTGTTCTTGAATTTGTGTTAAATTGAACACACCTTTCTCTGAGATTATTTTCACAACTGATGTTATATTAGCTTCCAGACGTTCAATTTAAATGTCATACAACAAATCAGAAAAAATACACTTGGAATTCCTAGGGAACATAACGAGGAAAGAACGTTTAGAAAATGTATCCCTAAGTAGCTGGACATTTGGCCGACTGTCATTTGGCTGACGGACATTTAGCCAAGAGTGATTTGGCCAAAAGACATTTGGCCAAACAGGCATTTGGCCGACGGACATTTGGCCGACGGTCATTTGGCCGACGGACATTTGGCCGAGAACCATTTGGCCAACACATATCTGAACATTTGGCCAAACAAACATTTGGCCGAGGGGCATTTGGCCAACACATATCTGAACATTTGGCCAAACAAACATTTGGCCGAGGGGCATTTGGCCGATAGATATTTGGCCGATGGACATTTGGCCAAATGGACATTTGGCCGGTGGAGATTTGGCCGAGTTGCATTTGGCCAATGGACATTTGGCCAAACGGAAATTTAGCCAAACGGACATTTGGCCGACGGACATTTTTCCGAGGGGCATTTGGCCGACGGACATTTGGCCGACGGACATTTGGCCGACTGACATTTGGCTGAGAGCATTTGGCCGACAGACATATAGCTGAGAGGCATTTGGCCGACAGACATTAGGCCGACAGACATTTGGCCAACGGACATTTGGCCAAACGGTCATTTGGCCGGCCGAATTTCACCGAAAAAGTACAAGTAAAAATAGTAACAAGCAATACTTTAAGTATTTTAATTAGAAGTATTATAAGGTAGAATAGGATTAATAATTACCAGTGAATTTCAAGTGATTAAATTACTAAATCTAAATTTGTAGTTAAAAGTTTTCTTGTTTCAATATTTGTTTATTGAAATCAGTATTTTTGAAACTATTTGACTGTATTTGGGTAAAAGGTGGCACATAATTATTTAAATTTGCATTTAACAGTAAGAGAAAAGCTACTTTATTCTTTTCAGACAATGATCGTTAAAAGCAAACTGAAAGATCTTTCATATCGTAAAAGCTTAAGATTTTTGCAGTAGTAACACGCGCTTTTTCTCAAAATAATTGTCATTCTTACAGTAATATTTGAAGTAAAATATAATATATACAGAATAGATTCTAAAAACTGCCTGCAAAATATATATATATAAATTAATACAGTAAATAAATATAAATATATGTACTCCATTACTATAAAGAGCGTGACAAACATTTCGGCTCAATGTCCATTCACTTAAATGCTTGTCGGACAAATGTCCGTCAGCCAAATGAAGGCAAGAGAAAAAGAAACGAATAACCGATCTAACGAGATATGTAAATGGTCGGTAGAACAGGTTTTAGATAGCAAAAACAAACTTTACTAACGCAATAATATTGGTCCTCACCTGGCATCTCATCTTCAGTCACCTTCCCACTGCTATAATATAGCTTCCCTGTGCCTTTTCTCTGAATTCTTTCATGGTAACAGTTACCTGGACTTTATGAATTTAAGTGCAGTACTAGATTGGCGGCAGTTGAATTGGGTAGATAGAACCATAAATTCTATTCTAAGAGGCTCTTCGTACATCTTGTTTGTAAAAGTCTGTTTCTGCTCCATGTTTCTCAACCTTAAAGTTCAAAAACTTAAATGCAATGTCATTCGTTATCCACAAACACCTTGATTACTTTTCTCTTGTTCTTGCTATTCTAAATAATAAATGCAAATGTTAGTGTGTCGGTGTGTCACACTTTTTTAACTTTACTTCGAGAGGCTGTAGCCCAACATATCATACCATTTTGGAATCAGGCCGACTCCATGAGCAAATTGCGGATCGGATCTGCACTCGAAATACTGAACCTTTGGATTCTCAACTTTTCATTTCTGCGAATGTTTTCGGATTCCGCCATCTTGGCTTCTACTGATAAAATAATTAAAGGGACACAACTCTCTAACTTGCAATTGATCCTGTTCAAATGAAAAATACTGTTCTGAAATTACAGTGTTTCAAAATAAAATAGTCTGTGTTTTTAACTTAACTCCTAAAAGCCGTAGCCCAACATATCCAATCAGTTTGGAAACAGGCCGACTCCGTTAGCAAATTAATCAGGACTCGCAATTGTGAGATTTTCGATTATCAAGTTTTCATTACTGTGGTTGTTTTAGGCGACATTTTTACGTCATGTCTTTTTGTGCGATAACAATTTTGATAACTTGGCGATAAATTTTCGAATAATCGAAATTACTTGCAAAATCCAAGGAAAGTTACCCATGAAATGAAAATACTTGTTTGTGCGCAAAGTAAGGACCTAAGTACAACAAATATTCTTAAAATTAAGTGGCAACAGAAGAATTATCATTGAACCCTTAAAAGTTGAACTTTTTTTGTTGCCTATCACATCTACGCCTCCGCAACTATTGTGATGAAGGCCCAATCAAGATCCCTCCGCAGAATCTAGATCAGCTGCGACCAGATAGGGCGGCTTTTAAGCTACTTAATAACATCTGACTATATTCCCGAGATGAGGTATTATATACACTATTTACATTATTCGAACTATTGTCCTCATCTTTGTTGCCATATTTATTACAACGTATCGATCCTTCAGTATCTGTATATATATTTCCGAGATGAGGTATTATGTACACTATTTACATTATTCGGACTATTGTCCTCATCTTTGTTGCCATATTTATTACAACGTATCGACCCTTCAGTATCTGCATATATATTTCCCAGATGAGGTATTATGTACACTATTTACATTATTCGGACTATTGTCCTCATCTTTGTTGCCATATTTATTACAACGTATCGACCCTTCAGTATCTGTATATATATTTCCGAGATGAGGTATTATGTACACTATTTACATTATTCGGACTACTGTCCTCATCTTTGTTGCCATATTTATTACAACGTATCGGCCATTCAGTATCTGTATATATATTTCCGAGATGAGGTATTATGTACACTGTTTACATTGTTCGGACGATGGTCTTCATCTTTGTTGCCATATTTATAACAACGTTTCGGCCGTTGTACGCTCCGGCCTTCTTCAGGTGGTTGGAATGTCGAACTGAAATCTTTATTTCCCTCGCTGTGGTAGACTGTTCTAGTTCCACGTGTCATGTCTAATGGATGTCAGTTATCTCCTAATTCCCCTCTGCAAGTTCTCCACTGCCTTAAACAGGTATTGAACTCACACTCACGATCTAACTAACGCCATTATCGACTGTGCCATGTGCCCTTGAGGAAGAAGGCCAGAGTGTACAACGGCCGAATCGAAGTGATAAATACGGCAACAAAGATGAGGACGATAGTCTCGTTAATGTTTCTCTTCTTTTAAATTATTTCTCATTCTTTTAAATTCAATGACTCTTTGTCTTTGCTGTTTTGCATGAAGTGATATGATTTTAAAATAGATGGGTAGTTATAGGGAACCATGATCTAAGTCCGTAATGGACACGGCTCATAAAAGAGGAATGGAAATCTTAATTTGACCAGAGTAAATATTCGGTGTTTTGAAATGGGATGAAAAAGAAGAATGGTGCCAAAAGACGCGCCTGGGCGACCAGGAATTACGGTGTGATATAGGGTTAAGTGGCACCTTGTTTTCTTCTGTAGACAAAATGGCCGACTAAAATATTATATTATTGTTTTATCGAAGTGGAGGAGGAAAGCACCTGGAGACACTGACCACGAGCCACTTGAAAGTCAAATAAAAACGGTTTATTAAAAATACTGTGCTTTCTAAGCACTTTACACGCCACATCGATCGCCTCCATAAACACCCCAAAACAACAACAGTATAGAACTAAACAAACTGCAGCTGGCGTAAGTACGAATGTCAATCGCAATCAATGATTCCGGCTTCTTTCATGCGACAATCATTTAACGCCTGATAGAAACACTTACAATGAGTAGCCTATCATCTTTGATAAGTGGAAGAAAATACAGTATTTTATATTGGATATTCACGTTCACAAACACATCTATTGAGAAGCGACATTGACGCTTAGACTTGCTATAATGGTTATCAAGCTTGTCTCGCCAAATCAATTACGACTGCTGAGTAGGTTAAATCTTTACTGGATGCCCTTTACTCTCAGCCTTGTCCACAACTAACCAATGCTTAGTATATCACTTCTGACAAAGCCGGAGATGCAATGTTATAGGTCATGATCTGGCATCACGTCTTTATTCAAATTCTCATAGACGTGCTGTGGCTTATATTATTGGCGATCGACTACACTAATTTAAGCATTTTACTGCTGACCTAGCTAGAGCATTCGCCCTCTCTACTCTAGCTGTTTTTTTTCTCGAACTTCTCACGCTACTAGCTTGGCATCTCCGTCCCACCCATTTACTGTTGAAACGGTTAAATGTAACCGCCTTTTCTACTACAACAGCTTCTTCTTACGCATATCCCGGCAGTGGACCTCCCTTCCTCTTACTTGCTTCTTTGATAAATATAATCTTCAAATATTTAAATATAATGTCAATCGACATTTTCTGATGCCTTGATCCTGAGCCCCGTCCTTCTCTATATCCTTTCCTCAAACAACCGTCTTTACTCTTGCTCTAATTCTCTGTAACTCCTTGCGTGCTAATTGCAATCCCGTCTTCCTTGGGGTGAATTGCTTAATTAAAAAAAAAAAATTAAAAAAACTAGTTTACGTCATAAGTAATTTACGTTTTGACAACCAATTTTAATGACGAATGTGTCATTCGAATTACTAGTTATACAGGACAGCCAATAATAGATATAGAGTAGGCTGATATATCTTAGCTTTTAACCGACAATGGCAGCGTAAACAGGGGATTAAAATAAAATGCTGTTCTTCTACCAGACAACAAAAGGCAGCCGTTTTATTTATTTATTTATTTATTTTACTGTGATATTCACCTTTACAAGGCCCGGAACCACTCAAGGTAGAGTGTTGCAGAGTAAGAAGCACAGTTTAAGCGGATAGATAGGAAGTATAACGGTTTTCCCTATACTCGAACATTGTTTTTATTGCTCTCACTCCTTAATAATGTTTTCTTTATATCATTTTCTCTCACACTCAGTAACCCCCTTCCGTCTTAGCGACTTTATTGCCTTACTTGTTATGAAATGATTAAAAACAATCTTCATTAATCTACTTTCATCCACAAATGCCATTTAGTTTCCCAGGTCCACGAAAAATTTGAAAACTTTCAATCCTTTTATTATTTTTTTAAAGATAGGTTCGAAAAATAATAAGTATTAAAAATCTCTTTAGTTCATCTCTCCGTGCAGAAAATGCGATTCATATTGAGTAGACTGGGAAGGCCGAAGAACCTGCATACCTGAATATAATATCCGCTTATTTAAATATTTAAAAAATATTTTTGGCATATTCAAACATTAATCTCAATTGAATATGATTTAAAATATTTTTTGACATAGTAAAAAAAAAAGTTAATCTGATTTAAAGTTTAAGTTTCTCCGGGATGTCCTATTCCTATTAAATGCTGTTTGCAATCAGTAAAACATTAAACATGAACTTGTAAACCGGACTAATGATGTCAGGAACGAGTTGAGATATTTAAAGTAATCATAATAAAATTAACTTTCATTTCAGTGAAATGCTGAAATCAACTTCAGTATTTTATAAGCTGAACCGTCAACAACCCAACGGATTACGGATGGTTTAGTAGTAAAAGAAATGCTGTTTGGTCAATAAAAGGATAATATTTCCTGTATGGAGACGGTTTTTCATCACATTACTGTTACTATTGCACAATACAATAGACCTCAGAATAATAAAGGAAAGGAAATTGTGGAGAGCCACTGCTCCGAAGGGACACGACACATGATGTATTTCATACAATATGTTTACAACACACAACTTTAAATTATTTACAGCCAGACAAATATCTCATCTTTGTTATTATTGTCACAATGTTTTGGCCGTATAACCATGGCGACGTCTTCAAGTATCTTTCGATCTGTGTAATCTTCAAGGAGGTTTGAATTGAACTCTTCTTTTTTTAATATATTGGAGTATCATAGTTCTTGTTCGTCTTTCCCTTTCGAAGAATATCTAGTTTAGTTCTAGTTTAGTTTAAATGATTTAAAAATCTTTTACGGCATATTTGAAAAAAATAGTTTCTTGTGAATATGATTTAACAATATTTTTTGGCATATTAAAAATATTTGTAAGTTAATCTGATTTAAACTTCAAGTTTATCCCAGAAGTTCTATTGCTATTAAATACTGTAAACAATCAATAAAACGTTAAACAGGAACTTGTAAATCAGACCAAGGATGACACGAACGAATTGAAATATTTAAAGTAATCATAATAAAATTACCTTTCATTTCGAAACCTGAAATCACCTTCAATGTTACATAAACTGAACCGTCAGTGACCAACGGGCCATGGGGAGTTTAGTTCTGTATGAAAACTAATTAGTAATAGTTTAATTTAGCTGAATAAAGTTTCTTAATTTGATATCCGGCGTTGTTTTGTTTTGTTTTTTTTTTGTTTTGTTTTTTCAGCGACGCCAAATGGGCTACGCCGAAACTTACGAAACAGATTAGAAAAAATATGCCGGTTTCATCAAACAAGTTCAACTGTAAAGCGGTGATACCTTGTTGCCAATCTAATGGCACGCTTAAATTCGTGTAGTCTGCTCTATTATTTAGTATTTTCTTGATCGTTTGACCTACCAAGTCTATAGAGTCCAGACAACCCTTTTTTTTGCAGTTGTTTCATTCCAGAGTTTCGCTTTTCGAAATACGAATTTGATGATAATTAAACTTTAATCCTTTCTTTACTAACCTTTTTGTGTAGGACAAAGCCAATTAGGGAAAAAAGATTTTATTGTTGCATTTAATATTTCAAGTGGGTAGAAAATATATATATTTTTTTAATTTTATCTCAAACAGGAAACACCCAAACACGAGATCGATTTGGGCATGACGATAGATCTGGCAGCAAAACGTCTGACCGTCAGAGTGAAGCTTTGGAGGATCGAGAAACCACCTCTTAACTGCTGTTGTTTCCAGATCCATGCTGAGTACTGTTTTGATTATAAAATGAGCAACAATACATTTTCATAGCAAAATGACAATCAGTGTAACACTAAAAATGCATAAAAAATATGTTTTCATTGTAATATTACCAACAATACATTTTATGTTCTACAAACTATTATATGTATCGAAAAAGATTATAAATTAGCTGATTTAAAATATGGTTTCTTCGCTATACACCAATTACCATGTTTCAAAAACTGAAGCTAAAAACTTCAAATTTAATTATCTAATTAAATTAAAAGCATTAATTCTGCTTCATCTTCATGCGAATTTTGAAATAACTTATTTTTAAATTTATCGAGTTTTAATCGTATATACAATTCGTATTTTTTTCCACAGATACAAAGAAGTCCAATCATTTAGACAGGGTAGCGTGTTCATTTTTATTAACTATTATTGTTTCAATTATGAGTTACGTTCAAAAAAGAGGTTAAGTCTAGAGATGGTAGAGGTGTATTTTTCAACGAATTTTAACATCCGTTCAACGCATGTCGACTGGTTTTTGGCATTTTTCCGTTAAATTCCTACTTGTATACCTAAAGAAGTTTTTAACTTCGGTTTTTGAAACATGGTAATTCCTGTGTAGCGAAGAAACCATATTCTACATCAGTTATTTTATAATATTTATGCTGTGTAAATTTACATTGAGCACTGTTTCGTAAAAATAAAAATATCAATAAGAACACCGAATTATATATCTTACTTTTCTTTATTTTTATTATAATATATATATATATATATATATATATATATATATATATATATATCGAAAAAGACATATCTTTATTCTAAAAGTATCAAATTATGTACACAATAACTGTAGTTAAATACATGAAATTACGTACAGATAAGATTCCGGTATTGAATATTCGATAGAGGATGATATGCCGCTAAACAAAATCAACCAACCAATTTTCAAGGTATGGTAAGGGTTTCATACGAAAGATTAATTAATGGGGAAAATTCGTTAGAAACAAAGAAAAGGGCGAAGGACTACTATGTAATAACAATGCAACTATATGCCAGTGAATGCTGGACAATTTCCTCACAGATGAAGACGAGAGCAAACAAAAATGGAGTTTTACCAAAGGATTCTGAGAATATCACTGACGCAACACATAGGCAACAATGAAAGTTTTAAATGGAGGCAAAAAAGAATACTTGTATATAGAACTAGAAAGAGATAGTTGAAAATTATGTGAGACATAATGAGGAAAGAAGTCTCGGAAGGTATGATACTCACAAGGCATACTGAAAGAAGGAGGGTGAAACGAGAATAGAACCAAACTAATGTAGATGAACGCATAAAATTACGTACAATATAATTAAACTTCATTATTAAATAACCCATAGAGGTTAATGTGCCGCTAAACAAAATCAACCAACCAATGAAAGCATGAGATTTTCATTTGGCTCAGTTCCAAGCCATAATAGAGGGGAGAACCCAGTCAGAAGTGAATTTACTGAAGGTAAAATGTTTTACTAGCCTCTTTCACCGATCGTCGCTCTAATAAAGGTTTGGTTTGGTTTGTTTTACGGCACATCAACCTCAATGGCTCATTTAATGCCGACTACTTTTTTTTTCCTGGTAATATTTTTGTTTTGTCAAAAATCTATTTCTGGAATTTTTTTTCAAAAAATGTATTGCTGGTGATATTTTTTTAAAAATATTGCTGGTAACATTCTTTTCAAAAATGTATTGCTGGTAATATTTTTTTTTAAATATTGCTGGTAACATTCTTTTCAAAAATGTATTGCTGGTAATATTTTTTTTAAAATATTGCTGGTAACATTCTTTTCAAAAATGTATTGCTGGTAATATTTTTTTAAAAATATTGCTGGTAACATTCTTTTCAAAAATGTATTGCTGGTAATATTTTTTTAAAAATATTGCTGGTAACATTCTTTTCAAAAATGTATTGCTGGTAATATTTTTTTTAAAATATTGCTGGTAACATTCTTTTCAAAAATGTATTGCTGGTAATATTTTTTTTAAAATATTGCTGGTAACATTCTTTTCAAAAATGTATTGCTGGTAATATTTTTTTTTAAATATTGCTGGTAACATTCTTTTCAAAAATGTATTGCTGGTAATATTTTTTTTTAAATATTGCTGGTAACATTCTTTTCAAAAATGTGTTGCTGGTAATATTTTTTTTTCCTTAAAAATTTATTTCTGGTACTATTTTATTGCAAAGTATTTCTGGTACTAAAACCTATTTTTACAGTTTCATAATGCTTTTTACCTCAGCTCTAATAAAGACGTTTCCTTACTTTCCTCATCAAATTCTTATCCCACAATGCATTTCGAACCCAGACGCTGACTAGCTTTTATATTTGATTATTATTTTTTTGTTTTTTGTTCTCTTCTTTAGACTTTTCTCTCCTTTTTCTTTTCACACCGGTTGCTTCTCCGTTGCCGCTAAAATAAACGATCAAGGTCGTAGAGCCGCGTGTTGCATTATTCATAGGCGTGTTTTTGTGGAAAAATGAATCAAGTCATAATGTGGTTCTTGCAACTGATGTACTTAACTAAAGTTGCCAAACTCTTTTTTTTTTATATATATATATATATTTGTTTTGTTGTCTTTCTATATATTTCTTTTTTTTTCTCTTTCTCTCTCTCTCTCTATCTCTTTTTTTATTTTCCTGCATTTATTAAGTCGTTTAGAAAACCTAATAGAAATGTATGCATTTATGGAGGCACGTATGTTTCCCTATTGGTGTTCAACTCAGCACTTCTCACCAACGCTCAAAGAATTACTTTCACGAAGCACATGCTACCAAAATGGAAACTTATCAAATACACGATGGAAGATTTTGCTTAGAAGACTTTTTAGCTTTTTTATCGAGAAAATGTTCTAAATTGACTCGAAGATGCTGAGAATAGTATGTATTGAATTTCTGATCAACGAAAAATAATCATCTTTTTATGTACCATCTCCCCCAGGACGTAGGTGATCATGATTCTCCACAACGTCCTGCTCGTTGTAGCGCTTAATAAATTTTGCTATTTCTCCTAAACCCTGTTCTGCAATTCATTTACTCAAGCTAATAAATTATGTCATGTGCTGTTTTCTTCTGTTCTTTTGCCTTCTAGTTGTCCTGGGAGTATCACATTTTCCAAGCCGCCTTTCCTCATTAGGTGCACTAGAAACTTCAGTTGTCTCTTCCTGATATTTATACGTTTTCTTGTTGTTGCCACTTTCTCTAAAACTTCGTTGTTGCTCACATGCTCGGTCCATGGAATGCTCAGCATCCTTCTGTAGAACCATATTTCTGTTACTGCCAGTCTCTTCTTTATCTTTGAGGAGATTGTTCAACACTCTCTCTCATACATGACGATAGATATCATGAAACAGTTTAGTACTCTTTTACGGTGGATTGTTGAAACGGAGAGACGAGTTCGATTTCCACGCGAATCCATTATATTCACTTACATGCTAATACCCTTGGGAAAGGTATGAATCATCTCCCACTATGGGCAAATAGCAGGATAGACCGGGTTCTATAGCCTTGGATGGCAACTGGTCAACTGCAAAAAGAAATAGCAACCTGCTGCGGGAAAAACATCTGGCTCATCAGTCATGTATCGAAAGATAAATGATCGCCTAAGTCTGTATCACGCTTGGCACATTACTGATTGGGCTTCCGTAAAGCAGCTTTTGGTATGTCAATGCACCTTTGAATTTCAGTGTCTCACCTTATGTGACAAAAAGGACACTTATACTTATCATCAGAAAGATATAACTGAAATGTCTAGGATACATAATGAGAAAAGAGGGCTTGGAAAAGTTGACACCTACAGGGAAATTGAAGACAAGAATTATATGGTAACATTTAGTATAGGAAAATTGAGTATAGTAGTTCCTCAATCTAATTAATTCTTTAAAAGAACCTGTCAAAGATAACAACAGTAAAAAAAATACAAAAGGCTGCACTCTGGTAAACAATAATGTTTGAGGTCTTGTAAGTAGTTGCTCTAAAGTAGGGGTCCAAAACTTTAATTTGTTTTTCTTTCATGATTAGATTAACCAACGAAACGAGATGATCCTAATGAAACAAGGATTACTATCAAGATTTATAGTTACGTACCACGAGAGAAAAAAAACAGCTGCAAATCTCTAGAATACATAATGCGGAAAGAGAGCTTGGAAAATTTGATACGCACAAGACATATTGTTGTAAGCTAGGGAAGGTTAGTGAATAGAATAATCACACGAAGGTTGGTAATGAACGATAATACTTAAGACAAGAACAACACATATAAGATTCGCCAGCGGCACGTAGAAGTTGTGAACTGCTAGAAGTTAGTCAAGTAAATTTCAGAATGAATCTTCAACTGCAGGCTCGCATAGACTTTTTACTAATGTATTCATGTGAATGGGGACATACACATTATCGTCCGTAGGTATGATACAACAGGTAGATAGATAGCTAGAGAAAGAGAGAGAGAGAGAGAAAACAGACTAGGATTGTTTTGTAACCTAGGGAGGTTTAATGAATAGAATAATCAAAGTAATGTACGATAATACTTGGGAAAAGAACAATGTCTATAAGATTCGCCAGCGGCGCGTACAAGTTGTCAACTGCTAGAATTGAGTCAAGTGAATTTCACAATGAATCTCCAACTACAGGTTATCTACCAACCGCCCCAGCGGTCAGATGTGGCACAAGGCCGAATTTAATGTGGGGTATCCGAGACCGTAGGCTGGGCCAAAAATTCCCTGTAGACCCAGTATAAAACGGGGTCGGGTAACTGTTTCCCGAGACGAGACTCTGCCCTTCGACATAGCCACATCTAGGGATCCTCTTGGCCCGGAGGCACAGACGAATCTCCAAATCTAGACCAACATACTGTATTTACTAATGTATTTAAGCGAACTGTGACATACACATTATCGTCCGTTTACATCCTTCAACGCATATTGAAGACAAGAGTGACAAAGCAATGAATGACCTACTAAATAAACACGTGTAAATGGTTGGCAGCACAGGGATTCGAAGAGATAGCAAAAAGACAAAGTTTACTATAAAGAACAGGAAGTTGTGGAGAGCAATTTTGCATAGATAGAAGAAGAACCGTGATGCTAGCCCTATATGAAATTAAATATAGAGGGTGTGGCAGAAATACCTCCCACACATACCTCCCAGAAATACCTCCCACATAATAGTAAGAATTTAGTGGCAGCGGTTCTTCATCTAGTTAATGCCTTACCATTATGAGGGGGGTATTTCTGGGAGGAATGTATATTTATCTTTATCCTGGTCTCCTACCTGAGACGTGATGTGACCCAAGATCAGATTTAATATGAGGAACCCAGACGCGTATGCCCGGATCAGGGCCAAAAATTGCTCAGCACCGGAAACGTCGGTCGCGCTGGCATTGTCTTACCTACCGATCCTTCACTTCTCTAGTGCAATAAGGAGGATACAGCTACGGCCAATTGTTCCCCGGAACCGGGCAGTTGTTCGTGGGAACCGGGCATCTGTTCCTGGGACCAGACAGCTGTTCCACGAAATCAGGCGGCTGTTTCATAGGACCAGGCAGCTGTTCTCTGAGACAGGGAAGCTGCTCCCTGGGGCCGAGCAGCTGTTCCCTGGGACCGGACAGCTGTTCCCCGGGACAGAGCAGCTGTTCTCCCGGGAACGCAAAGTTGTTCCACAGAACCGTGCAGTTGTTCCCCAGGACAAATGTAATTGTTCCATGGGACCGGGCAACTGTTTCCCGGAACAAGTGCAACTGTTCCACAGGACCCAGCACCTCTCATTCTTTTTTTTTCTCTTGTGTCTCTCTCCACAGACAGAGAAACAGCTGAACCGTACTCTGTCCAAAGATAGAAGCAACTGAGTGATGATAAACCCTACCCAAAATGTGCTACGTAAAATTCTAGGAGTTATATGTGCGAGGTAACTCAGTTTCACTCTTTATATGTACAAAGGTCAACCACGTCTGGCTCGAAGCCACATATGAATCTGTAAAGTTTGCTAAACCTGCACTACGACAATCTTACAGTATTCAGTGACGGGCGTCATTCTTTTATGAGGGACCCATTCCTTGATAAAACTAATGTTGATTCAAACCCAGAATTTCGTAAATAAAAATTCATTTGATAACTTTTCTTATACTACAAATTTATTTGCTGAATGTATTTTGTGATATCAGCGAACACCCGTTGCCACTTTTGTGATGTCAACGAATACTCGTTGTCACTTTCGTAATGCTCGTAAGAGTAGAGGCTTTGTAATCGCAGATAAAACTGTAGTAACGCCGTTGAACAATACTGGTGTCAGAAGCCTTAAAATATCACTCGCACTAATAGTGCTTGCTCGATAATATTCGCTCGAACAGTAACCACCGAATAGTGATCAGTATACAGAAATCGTATAGAAATAGTGAATCGTATAGTAATAGAGGATAGTGTAGAAATGGGGATCATTTAGACGCAACGCTAGTTCCCATATATACATTTCCTTTATCTTCACGTGATCCACTTATTCAAAATAGGATCGCCTGTGTTTGCTCACGGGCGATCTTGTTCAAACTACAGTGTCGGCAACGGCACTTTATACTTATATTAAAATGTGAAAGTGAGGTAGAACGTCTAGCGAAAAAACCCCACGAGGAATGAATCTAAAAAAAAAAGATTGCAATAATTGGCAATGTCTTCTACACTGAGCTCGAAATGAAGTTTTATGCCATAGAAATTTAGAATTAATCATTCAATGAAAGAAGAAGAAGAAGAAGAATCGCGAAGAAACATTAAGAATTAAGAACAATTAATGTCGAAGAATCGCTAAACCAATAAGAAGAAAGAGAAGGAAGAAGAATTAACGAAGACAAAGGGAAAAATATTAACGAGGAAGACGTTACAATTATAATAAAGTAATTAAGAAAAATAATTGCTAACAACAATGAAATAGAATAAGAAAGAAGAAACATTCACGGTTTTTGTGATGTCAACGAACACACGTTTGATACTTTAGGTAATGTCAACGAATACCCGTTGACACTTGTGGAATACTCTTTGTAGTAGAGACTCTGCAATATCACTCCCACTAATAGTCGTTGTTCGATAATACTCGCTCGAATAGTGATCCGTATAGTGCTCTGAATAGAGAAAGAGTATCGTGAATAGCGTAGAGAATATCGGTCCATATAGTAATAGAGGATAGAGTAGAAATGCAGATAAAAATAGTAACAGAGGATAGACTAGAAATACAGATACAAATAGTAAAAAGAGATAGACTAGAAATGCAGATCCGTATAGTAATAGAGGATAGACTAGAAATACAGATCCAAATATTAAAAGAGGATAGACTAGAGATGCAGATCCGTATAGTAATAGAGGATAGACTAGAAACAGCGATCACTCAGACGTCACCCGACTTCCTACTTATGCGCTTCTCTATGGCCCCGTTCAATAATGGGATCGCCTGTGTTTGCTCACTTGCGGTCTATCTTCAAACTCAAATGTCGACAGCGACACTTTATTCCTATATAACAACGATGAAAAAAATTACAATCGATAAAATATAAGAAAGAAAACTAACTCGACTTTAGTCACTTTCTCACCAACGTGACGTGCCTTCCCTCCGTCTTCCTGGTGTTCTGAGCACATGAATTGAAGCTTGCTACTAGATTGACAGTTTCTTCTAACCAATTTACTGTTGAAAAAGCCAAATGCAACCGCCACTTCCACTCTAACAGCTTCTTTTCTCGCACTTCCCTGCTGTTCCACTCTAACAGCTTCTTTTCTCGCACTTCCCTGCTGCTAAACTCCCTTTTGTTATCTTGTTACCCTGATAAAGTTTGAAGACACCGCCTAGAATTAGCAAGCGATGAACTTGACAGAATAGTGAAAAAAAAACTGCTAAAGAGTTCTTAGAGATATTGAAAAAAGAATGGTACCAATTATCAAACTTCGTTTGCAACGGAGACTAAAAAATATTCTGTAGTCATCAAGGCTGAAGGTGAGTATTTTGTGAGATCAAAATTTAAACATTTTTTTTTTTTTTTTATAATAAACTCTCTGTGTACAATAATTGTCTCTTATTTAAAATAAAAAAATGACAACTACTTTTTGACACATTTCACAAAATTACCCGGGGTGATCTCAAACTTTTGAACTGTAGTGAAAAGGTAACATGAATCGCTAACTTTTGCCATCTTGGACCGTAATCCCTTTTTGTACTTTTCTTAATCCTTCACCATTTTCAGTCTTATTATCTTTCGCTTTCATTTCTGGTAACCACTCCCAACTGAGATCTAGTGACATTAGCAGAAGAAGAAGAAGAAGAAGAAGATAAAGATAAAGAAATAGGACATTTTGAAATAGAAGAAATAGAAGAAGAAGAAGAAGAAGAAGAAGAAGAAGAAGAAATAGAAATAGAAATATAAGAAGACATAGAAGAAGAAGAAAAAGAGATAGGACATATTGAAATAGAAGAAATAGAAATAGAAGAAGAAGAAATAGAAGAAGAAGACATAGAAGAAAAAGAAGAAGAAGAAGAATACATAGAAGAAAAAGAAGAAGACATAGAAGTAAAAGAAGAAGAAGAAGAAATAGAAGAAGAAAAAGATGAAGACATAGAAAAAAGAAGAAATACAAAAAGATGAAGAAGAAGACATAGAAGAAAACGAAGAAGAAATAGAAGAAGAAGAAGAAGAAGACATAGAAAAAAGAAGAAATAGAAGAAGAAGATGAAGAAGAAGAAGACATAGAAGAAAACGAAGAAGAAATAGAAGAAGAAGAAGAAGAAGAAGAAGACATAGAAAAAAGAAGAAGAAATAGGAGAAGAAATAGAAGAAAAAGAAGAAATGGTAGTAGTAGTAGTAGTAGAAGAGGAAATAGAAGATATAGAAATAGAAGTAAAGGAAATTGAAAAGGACATAGAAGAAAAAGTAGAAATTGAAATAGAAGAAAAAGAAAATGAAAGAAGACGACGAAGACTAAGAAGTAGAAGATATAGAAATAGAAGAAGAAAAAGAAATAGAAATAGAAGACATAGAAGGAAAAGAAGAAAAAATAGAAGAAGAAGAAGAAGAAGAAGACGAAGAAGAAGAAGAAAAAGAAGATATATAAATAGAAGAAGAAAGTGAAGACAGATAAGAAATAGGAACAGATGAAGAAGAAATAAAAGAAAAAGAAATAATAAAACAAATTCAAAGTCTTTTTTTTTTCACTCTTTCAAGACCTCTTTCATATTCGGGCAAGAATTTCGGATGGATAGACAGAAGCCAAAAATCTTTAGGAAATTGGTGACATGACGTGGCAACGATATATTACCTCGAGATCAAAATGTTAGGCGCAGTTTAAAACTCAAAATGAAATAAAAAATAAAGTTTAAAAAGTCTATTCCAACGAAATCACCTAAGATTTTTTTTTACTAAACGAAAAGAAACTCAATTTAGTTCGTGATTAGATATAATGAGTTTCTTAATGTTTAAGAGCGACACTGGTTTAATCTCGAACATTATTATCATTTCATGTTTCGAGACTTTTGCTGCGCGATAGGCTCTAATGTGTCGAAAATAATTCTTAAATAGTTTCTACCGTAATTTGCCACGTTCAAGTCGAGATGCAATACAAGTACCCCTCAAAAAAATTTAACTCTAAATTCTGTGTTAGAACTATACCTACTGTATAGGTCAACCTTCAAACATACATTAGGCTAACAGTAAACGAAATTTACGCTTAGCGTTAAATGAAGGTAGGCTACAGTATACGATAATATGTACCTACGAACGTTCACGCCACTCACCTGTATATCGAAATACTAACTATAATGTCATTCTATATGCGTTGTATATTTAATAATCAACATACACCTGTAGGTAACGTATATTTTATCGGTATAGCTAGGCGAATATTTGAAATGTGTCATTTCTTCTGATATACACATTAAACTCAACATGAAATCATAAAAGGAATACCCGTATATTACACATCATACCAGTTAATTTTTTTATAGTACTGCTACGTATGCTAGGTTATTTTAAAACACTTGTATCCCTCATCTGCATTTGCATCAATGACACAAACAAGGTAAACAATGAAAACAACCAGTGACGCCTGTAACCTCATGCGGCGATCTGAAATACAGTGGGCCCTTTACACGACTCCCGTCAGTAAACCGTTATTACTATCATGAAGTTGCGCAGATGACACACATACCATACCTAGTTTTGAGAATGGAAGCTTGAGTTAAACCCCGCTTCGATCAGCGTTTATACTTGCTGTATCAGAAGTTGGACGCGATGTCTGTTGTAGCGTTAATAGAATATTAGATTTTTCTTATTGTTTTGTATTAACTTCTGTTTTAACATGCCAAATATATTCACCAAACACAAGTTTTAGCAGGATGTATTTGTGGCCATCTGCTCGATGTACGCAAATTGGTGTAGAGTAATTTTTAAATGTTCTGTCTCACGTGTTTACAATTCGGTGGTAAAGGCTGGCATTTTATACCTGCCATATGTTGACCCCTAGTCTTGTAAAAAAGGCTTGAAAAATTGATTTGTACGCGTCAAATTATTATAAAATAAAATAAAACAGACAAAAGATATTTTTGAACTGTTTAATTTTAAAACTTCCAGAAAATTAGAAATCCTACCGGTCGTCATCTGTGGCGGACACAGTCTTAAAAACATTAGATATATAGGAGACAATATTCTTATTATCTTTAACGTTATTTTTAGTGGGTGCGTGTTTAAATTGTCATCCCTTTTATTTTAGGAATCTCTTTAAGGAAGCAGTCCCCTGCTGCTTCTTTAAAGAGCTTTCTAAAGTCCGCTGGTATCCACGAGCGATGGTCCTCAGTAAAAATAATGATCCCAAAATGCGATTTGCAGGCCGAGTGTACTGAAATTAAGCAGGTGCGGAATTTTAAATATCTGGGAAGTCTTTTTACAGAGGATAGCGTGTGCGACACTGAGATACGTAGACGTATTGGGATGGCCAAAGACACATTCCAAAAATGGGCAGAGTATTGGGAGGCAGGAGGATTTCTTTGGTAACAGAGAAAAGGATACTGAGCTGTTAACGTGACATCTGTCCTTCTTTACGGCAGTGAATGTTGGACGATCTCCTCAAAGATTTATAAACGAGCAAGAACGCAAATGACAGAATACTGATAGCAGACACGTAAAAGAAATGAGAAAATCTACAGAAGGTAGCGACGGAGAGTGAGAAGAAAGGACGAAGCATAAACTCCAAGAAGATAGAATTCATGGTCATTAGTAAGAGGAAGAGTCCGAAATGCGATTTGAAGTTCGGGACACTGGAATCAAGCAGACGCGGAAGTTTAAATATCTGAGAAGTTTTCTGACAGAACACGGTAAGTGCGGCACTGAGATACATAGACTTATTGGGATGGCCAAGGACACATTCCAAAACCTGGACAGAATATTGCGAGACAGGCGGATTCATTTGGTAACAAAGAAAAGACTACTGTGATTTTACGTGACATCTGTCCTTTAAGGCAGCGAATGTTGGAAGGTCTCCTCAAAGATGAAGAAGAGACTCGAGCTGCCGGAGATGTGGTTCTACAGAAGGATACTGAGGATATAATGGACTGAGCCTCTCAGCAACGATGAGATCTTAGATAGAATGCAAACAATTAGGAGGTTTATACTTAAAATCCGGAAGAAGCAGTTGAAGTTTCTGAGACAATTAATGAGAAAGGAGGGCTTGGAGAATTTGATACTCACAGGTTGAATAGAGGGAAAGAAAGAAAAGGGAAAACAACGCATAACATGCCCAGCGGGCTTAAACAAGTGGATGAGAGAATGTGATCTAGGGGAGGTGGCAGAGAAACTTATTGAGAGCTACAAGGGATAGTGGGGAAGTGGAGAGCTATGATCGCTGAGGAGTGCAGTTGGTCTGGAGCAATTGATGTGCAAATGTGTTTTAACAGTGGGTACGTGCTTGAGTTTTTAACCCTGTTTTTTTTTTTTGTTTTATTTTTTTTTATTTTGGTGTTAGGACTGCCTGTGTGCTTCAAGGGACCTCCAGAGCTATGTGGGCGCGTCTTTGGCCCTTAGCAGGTCCAACCAAGCTCAACATGTCTGTGGGATAGGAGACAAACGAAAGACACACTCTGGTCTTCCAGGTTGGTGGTTGTAACAAAAACCGCAACAATATCTTGAATCAACGATCAACTGGTACGACATGGCCCGAGCTGAAGTGGATCGCCCAGAACCACGTCCGTTGGAGAGGCGTTGTTTCGGCCCTATGTTTCCAAAGGAATAAAGAGGCGTAATATATTGAGTTTTTGTCCCTGTTTTTCGTTTTATTTTATTAAACAGTGGAATTATTAAGAACTGGCCTAGATTAAGAAGTCTTAATGGTAAAAAATTGTGTCCAAAATATCAACAGAATCTGCTTCCCTCTTTTAGCTCAGGGAATTCACTAATTCTGTCCTGATAGTGTGACGCCTTAATTGTGTTAGCACGGCTTGCATGCTTCAACGACCCCCAGATATATGTGGGCGGGGGCTTTCGCTCCTAGCAGGTCCAACCAAGTTCAACAGTTCTGTAGGTTAAGAGACAAACAAAAGATGCACCCTGGTCCTCCAGGTTGGGGGTTGTGCAATAGGCTAACAACCAACTCACTTAAAAACTGGCTTGTTGCAGAAACCACAACGATATCTTCAAACAACGACATCCGGCACGATATTAGCCGAGCTGAAGAGGACTGCCCGGAACCGGGTCCAATGGATAGGCGTTGTTTCGGCCCTATGTTCCACAAGGAATAAAGAGGCATAATATATTGAGTTTTTATCCCTCTTTATTTTATTTTATTTTATTTTATGAAACGGTCGGATTAATAACCACCGGCCTCGATTAAGAAATCTTGATGGTAAAAAAATTGTGTCCCAAATAGCAATAGAATCTGCATCCCTTTTTTTGCCCAGGGAATCCACTAATTCTGTCCTGATAGTGTGTCGCCTTCAACGACCCCCAGAGTTATTTGGGCGGGGGCTTCGGCCTTTAGCCAGTCCTACCAAGCTCAACAGATCTGTGGCATAGGAGAAAGACGAAAGACACACATTGTCTTAATGACAAAAATATTGTGTCCCAAACAGCATTAAAATCAGCATCCTCTTTTTTAGCTCAGGGAATTTACTAATTAAGTTGAAGCGTGAATCTACCAGTTCTGCTACGGAGTTAGACGGCCAGGGGTGAAAAATGAATATGAAAAATCAGCGGCGACAACTCAAACACGTGTGCGCACTAAACACAAAGCTTATAGTATTAAGAAATAAGTGAGGTACAATCTCAAATACGCGCGTCTGGATGTCTAAGTGGCAGGGAGAAGATTTAGACGAGAGCTGACAGTTATCGTGACGGAAGACAGATGATTAAAGAAAGAGACATACAATTCCTGAATTCTCAGTGGCTGAAATGAAGAGCTGATCTGGTAATTTGCTGTGAGAGAATATTACTAAACCTTACTGCATTGAAATTCAGTAAACAAATATATAAATATGTAACAATAGAAAAAATAATTACAGCCTTAGTAAGTCGATAAACTACATCTACGTCCTGGGTAAGACAATAAACTACAACCACGCCCTAGGTAGGAGGATAAAGTAAATCCGCGTCCTGAGTACGACGATAAACTGCATCCACGTGCTGGACTTGGATGTAGTTTATCGTCTTGATAAACTACATCTACATCCTGGGTAAGACGATAAACTACATCCACATCCTGGGTGAGACGATAAACTACATCCACATCCTGGGTGAGACGATAAACTACATCTACATTCTGGGTATGAGGATAAACTACGTCTACGTCCTGGGTAAGACGATAAACTACATCCACATCCTGGGTGAGACGATAAACTACATCTACGTTCTTGGTATGAGGATAAAGTATATCCGCGCCCTAGGTAAGAAGATAAACTACATCCACGTCCTGGGTAAGACGATAAACTACATCTACGTCCGGGGTAAAACGATAATCTACATCCACGTCCGGGGTAAGGCGATAAACTATATCAACGTCCTGGGTAAGACGATGAACTACATCCACGTCCAGGGTAAGACGATAAACTACATCCACATCCTGGGTAAGAGGATAAACTACATCTATGTCCGGGGTAAAACGATAAACTACATCCACGCCCGGGGTAAGACGATAAACTACATCTACGTCCTGGGCAAGACGATGCTCTACTTTTACGTCCGAGGAAAGACGATAAACTACATTCGCGTCAATTGGTTATACGATAAACTTAAGACGATTAACTGCAGCCATGTCCTGAGTAAGACGATAAAGTACATCCGCGTCATTTGGTAAGACGATAAACTACATCCACGTGCTGAGTAAGACGATAAGCTACGTCCAACAGCAAGGCCTCTGATTAGGAGGTTTTGAGTAGCGTGGAACCACCTGTTAGGCCTGGCCCAGGCTGGTCTGGCTCTCCCAGGTATTAAATTGAGGTGTTGATTTGCCGTAATCCAAAACAACCAAACCAAACCAGTCTTGCAATAGGACTTTATATTCTTTGATCTTTGATATCAACCTTAACATTTTTGTACATCGTCTAAGCAAATTTGAACGTAAACAGGGTATGCACTATTAAAAAATATAACACGGAATAATACAACTTAGGTCTTCCTTCAGCTGTTTCATGAACTGGACAGATCACCCGCGTTGTGTTTCGATATAACTTTGAAATGGTGTCGGGAATAAATATGAAAAGCTCGTTGTATAGTCACAAGGAAATATAAGATGAAATATCGCCACGACAAAAAAAAAAAAATGAAAATACAAATCCTATTTCCAGTCCATAGGGATATTTAATCACGATTTTTTATCACGCCCGGACACTATTGACTCCACTGCCGATTAGCTGTCCTATGGCCCTTGTCTGCAACGGACGTTACTGTAAGAGAGCCTCTGAAAATTGTAACGCTGCACGGAAAAACTAGCAATCATTAACAGTAACCAATTCAAAGTATTATAGACTGACCCAGAAACTATTCTGATTTAAATCCAATCGAGAATCTGTCCTCAATCTTCCAGGAAAGACTTCGTGGAATGGATATGCGAAGTACTAACATGTGCATTAGGTCATGTTTCATTGGAAAAATATGAACAAAAAATTAATAATAACGGAATTATTCGTTTTGCTTCAATTAATTGGCACAAGGGTGTAGAAAACAGAGCAGATCTTCGCTTCGGCCAGCTCTTACCTACCACCTCTCTGCTCATTTCCACACGACGACACTCGGCTTTCAGACTCTCCCTTTCTAAATCTCTAACGAGGCCTTTTCACCCACTAATGTGCTGTTGGAAACTATACCCTGTAAGTCTACGACCGGAAATCTCTAACATCCTCCTGAGTGGCACTTGATCCCAGACCTTTTCATTCATTCATTCATTTATTTATGTGTTTATTTCACTTTTCTTCTCCTTGCTTGTGGATAGGTCCGTTTAATATTTACAGAGGAAAGTAATTTTTTTTAATCTCTTTTGGGATAGCATACTGTAGTCAGAAAACAATATATGTCAGTTTGATGCCGTATAAAGAATATGTTGGTTTCATGGTAATGTGTAAAATGGAAAATATTTGGTGCCCCTTTAAATATCTTTTGTGACTCTCTATACCAATGATTATCAACTGCCGATCCTCTTAAGAATATTCATCCCCTTTCACCATTGAGACGTGATGTGACAAAAAGTCGAGTCTATTGTCGTGGAAGCCAAGCGTGTACATCCGGACCAGGGCAAAAATTTGCTCTGTCCTCGGTGTCGAGAACTGATCTCAGTCTCTATTGCTATGAGATCGCTTAGAAACTGAGAGATGATTAGCCCTACACGTGTTGGTTATCGGTTCGGGTAAGACCTTTGACCTCACCTCCGCTGCATAAGAGAGTGAGCAAAACTCGGAATGGGTTATAGCATAATGCATTCAGTGGGTAAAATAAAGAGGACGTACAGGTATTCTGAGCGGAAGGAAATGTGTGCTTGCGTGGGCGCATACCGGAAGCGGCATGGCCACACGAAGTTGTTCTGGTACATAGCCTGAAGAGGCCTGGTCGCAAAACGTTGAATAGGCAATATACCGGAAAAAGGCGAAGTCACGTTAAGTTGTGAGGATGTCCAAATGTCATAAAAACGGTCCAACTCTTGATCTGGAGAGAGGCTGTCTAGAGTTTCACCGAAGATTAATCGCCGTCAATTCCTGTGTGTACAATCATAACCTCTGTGATTCTCCCTCATTCTATCCAATCTCCACATCTGGAACAATATAAATATAAAAGTGAACATAGAAGTCAACACTTAGAGACAACGGTCTGTTTCATGCTAGATGCAATCGTCAGAGCACCGACGATTGCATCTATCGTCAGGCCACCGACGATTGCATCTAGGCCTGACGATTGCATCTAGCATGAAACAGACTATCACCTGTAAGTGTTGACTTCCATGTTCATTTAAATATATATATATATATATATATATATATATATATATATATATGTTTGTGTGTGTGTGTGTGTGTGTGTGTGTGTGTGTGTGTGAAAATATATAGAAAATAGAAAAGAACTGGTTAGGTAAATAATCCAAAGTTCTTTAGTATTTTTATTATTATTTTAAAAAAAATAGTGCTCGATACAAAAGTAGAGCATATATATAATTATTTATTTAAAAATATGATTCCAACAGGCTACATAAGAGTTCTCATGTTTCAAAACAAGAGCCGAAAACTTCAATATAATTATTTGGATTAAATTGAATTAAAGTAAGCTCTGTTCCATCTTCAAGCGAAAATTTTTTTTTGAATAACTTATTTCTGAAATGTACGTGTTTTAATAGCATATTCATTATTAAAATCAAAATTTCCATGGTAACGGCCAGCGCGATTGTTCATATATATATATATATATATATATATATATATATATATATAATTGTTTGGCGCCTTATTTGAGTTCATCGGGAATATACATTAGAACCTATTAGAATAATATATTAGAATCTAAAAATGTTTTCTGGCTTTATATAGCCTGCAGCTGAGGCTTAATTAGGAGGAATAATGTGACCAAATTTTCCCCAAATGATGCTTATTGTTAGATATCTGTTGAGGAAGACCTTTGACCTCACTTCTGCTGAATCAGAGACTGACCGAAAATTAGAATGGTTGAGAGCATAAACAATTAATGCATCCGGTGGCTAAAATAAGCAGGATGCACATGTGCCCCGAGCCTTGAATAAACAGAGCGCAAAGGTGTCCTGAGCGAAAGGAAATTCGTGTTTGCACACGCGTATGACGGGAAAGGCGTAACCACAAGATGTTGCGTAGGCGACACACTGGAAGAAGAAGGCGAAGTCACTTGAAGTTGTCTGTGTCAAAATGTTATAAAACTGGTTCACTTCTTGGTCTGGGCAAAGAGGCTGGCTAGAGTTTCACTGAAGATAGTGCCTCCGCTAGTGCCTGTGTGTACAATCCTAACCTCTGTGATTCGCCTTCACTCTATCCAATCTCCGCAACTCGAATAATAAAGATCTCTCTCTTTCTCTGTCTCTCTGTCTCCCTCTCTCTCTCTCTGTCTCTCTCTCTCTCTCTCTCTCTCTCTCTCTCTCTATATATATATATATATATATATATATATATGTATTAGATTGGTGCAAAAATAATATCGTTTTTTGACGTTAAAAACTACGTCAAAAAACGATATTATTTTTGCACCAACCTAATATATATATATATATATATATATATATATATATATATATATATATATATATATATATATTGTTCACCTTATTTGAGTCCAACAGAAATATACAACACTCGGCATGAGCCGACCTTCTTAAGGGTGCCGCAAACTCTAATCACGGCATAGATATACGGATTGTGTTAGTGGAAGTATTAGGTTGGTGGAAAAATAATGTCGTTTTCTCACATAGTAACATATGTGAGGAAACGACATTATTTTTGCCCCAACCTAATAGTAATAGGCCCAGCGTTTTTATTTGAATAAATTTATAAAGTACTAAACTTTTTTTCTTCAAATAATTCCTTCTGTGATTTAGTTATTTTAAATAATTTGTTTTAATATTCAATTTTTCTATTTAACTTTTTAAAATGTTCCTGGGTAATTTGCATTTAATTCCCGCGCTAAATATGTAATGACAATAATAGTTACATTCAGGTTTAAATGTAAATGCTTCATTCGAATATAACAAAGAAATTTTGACAAAATCTACTGTTTAGGAGTTATCGACAATAAAAGTTCAGACTCATTCGCGTTACTACACGGCAGCCATAACTGGCGTTGTTTACATTCATTCGCTGCTTATCATTTTTTGCGCGGAAGATTGCTAACGACCTTTTTACGGTTTTTACTTGATTAAATTAATGCGCAATAGAGATCTCATTGCGTGTGCGCAATAATCAAAGTTGTTCCACAGCAAATATATGCAAACAACGTCAGTAATGTCTACCGCAACGCAAATGAATCCAAATTTCTACTGTCGAAAGCTCCAAAACGGTAGAATTTGTCAAAATTTCTGTATAATTTTCGAATTAAGCATATACATTTACATTTAAATACAACAATCCGGTAAATTTTTATTATATATTTAGACCGGAATTTTAACAAAAATTTCCATGTTCATTTATTGGAATAAATGAATTTTAACATTTTATTGTTATATTGTTATATTTCATAAGATTTTAATTTTATACCCTTTAAAATATTTGCTTAGGGTGTCGTGAATTTTTTGTTTGCTCCTCCGTGTGCCGTTGCTTAACATGGTTTTATAGGATACAAATCGTATATCATTCCAACAAGTGACTAAAAAACACAAAGTAGATTTGCACACCCGCAAAATCGGATCAAAATGATTAAAAACAGGTTTCGCAATAAGGTGTGAAATTAATCTTCTGACCAATGAAAGGAGGCGATTTGCTAAACCAAAAAAAAAAGATAACGAGCCAGTGTGAAAAAAAAGTCAACAATAAATACAGTTTCAAGTCAGTCGCCCAGTCACAAGGGCGCAGAGATCATAAAAGACTGACAGTAAATTCCATCGCTGACTCAACCCGACACTAAGAGCTGAAAGTGGATTAGGAAAGGAAAACAACAACAACAACAACAACAACAACAACAAATTTACAACTGATTCCAAAACAATTCGTAAGTACATTTTCCTTTTATCTTTTTATTCCTCATCCACACTCTCTTTTTCAACTTAAATTGTTCGCCCCTTTTCCCTGTACACCTATACAAACACAAAAGAAACAGACATTACTCTGCTACTCTGTTGAAAGACAGCGAACACAGACATTTTTGTCAAAATCGCACTTTGCTTAAACGAACGAAAGCATTAATCTTTTTTACCCTATTCACAAGAAAATAAATGTACAATTTTCTATTTTCTACAAAGGTTCCTTATCGTGTTGTTTCTTCTTGAAATTTGCGTTGTATTTTGTGGGCAGGGTATCCCGTATTAAATTCTCCTTTAATCCGGGTACGCTGAACCCCGCAGTTTAGAAAAAATGGTCTACACCTTCATAAAATCCGAATTAGATAGGATTGTTTAGAACCCAGTTGCTTAATTTCATTGGTCTCCTAAATTAAATCAAACGAGGATCTATTTTGTCGCATATTGAAGGAAAATTTTGAATGTATAGACATTTCAAAAAATGATTTCCCAAGAAAACGTACTCGCTCCTGACTTTAAGCATTGTATTATTTTATATACTTGACGAAAAAAACTATTAAAAATATTTGCCAAAATGATGCTGAACGAAAATACTATGGTCGCAATTTTGCGATACTGAAAGAAAAAAGTTTAAATCTCTGATCTAGTCAGAAACTACAAGGTTAATCAGAAACACTGACCCTTCGGTCCATTCGTTATATCAAAAGATTAGTGGATGAAGAAACCCCTAAGATTGGCAGTGTATTTTGCTAATGAAGTAAAAAATTGCGTGACTTACGATTACAATAAATAAACGTACCCTGAACAAATTAGGCTTACATGGCCAACGACCACATACAAAATTGCAGCTAAATCTGAGGGAAAAATCGGCTCGTTAAACCTTTCTATAGGAGAGAAAAAAAAAAAATATATATATATATATACAGATGGATAGATAGATAGATAGATAACTAGACTCGTTTCGAAAAACCCTCGAATTTTTGATTTGCAAATAATCAAATCAGTCTCGAAGGAAAAAAAGGTTTTAAAAAAAGAAAGAGCTACAAACATGAACTACTTCCGAAAAAAATCGCACAGATGCAGGTGTGAAGCCGAAAGAAAAAAACCCGATACGAGTAAACAACTAACAAAAGAGATCAATACAATCATACTTTCCCTGACGATCCGTTTAGGTGAAACCTAGGTAGATTTGTCTGGCTCACTAGGTGTATCTATCTATCTATCTATCTATCTATCTATCTATATATATATATATATATATATATAAATATATATATATATATATATATATATATATATATATATATATATCTTTTGGTAGAGCATTCTCTGGTCAGAAAAAATTTATGAGGGAGTGATGGAAACAGAAATAGAAAGGAATAGTTGGCGTCATGTAAAAAAAAATATATATTTGGTATCGAGAGATAATCCCGTCTTGAGTATGACGATAAGCTAAATCCGGCAGCAAGGCCGCTGATTGGTAGGTTTTGAGTAGCGTAGAACCACTTTTTAATTGCAGATATTGCCTGGCTAATCTTGAACCAGATCCCTAAACATGGGTCAAAATATGAAAATATAAAAATACATTAGAGAAAATGACCTGTTGAAAAGTAGAAAAGAAAAATGACGTATTGCACAGCCGCCGGTTGAACGGTGTAGAGAAAAATGAGTTAATGCCCAGCTGCCGGTTGAACAGTGCTAGAGAAAAATGACTTAATGCCCAGCCACTAGTTCAGCAATTGAAAAGTAGTAGGAAAAAATGACGTATTGCCAAGCCACCGGTTAAACGGTGGTAGTTAAAAAATAAATTAATTCCCATCTGCCGGTTGAACCGTGGTAGATAAAAATGACTTAATGCTCAGCGGACGTTTGAGCCGTGGTAGAGAAAAATGACGCAATGCCTAGCCACTGGTTGAACGGTATTAGAGAAAAATAAGTTAATGTTCAGCTGCCGGTTGAATGGTGGTAGAGAAAAATGACGTAATGCCCTGCCGCCGGTTGGATAATGTTGTAGAAAAATGGTTCAATGCCCAGCTGTCGGTTAAACAGTGGTAGAGAAAAATGACGTAATGTCCAGCCGCCGGTCGAACGGTGGGTAAACATTTGTAACTATCTACTGTAAATCATCAAAGCACCAATTATTTTAGAATTTTGACACAGGAGCTGAAGCAGAAAGGTTAAAATTGTTCAGGAACGCTTGGCTGAA
>OZ010613.1:56238087-56315587 GCA_963932145.1 Acanthosepion lycidas | reverse complement strand
TAGTTTTATTCCATCTTATTATTGTTGCTTTTTATCCCAACACTCTGGCTCTATACACTCTTCATTATTACTATTATTTTATTACTAGTTTTATTCCATCTTATTATGTTTATTTTATTCCAACACTCTGGCTCTATACAGTCTTCATTATTACTATTATTTTATTGCTAGTTTTATTCCATCTTATTGTTGCTTTTTATCCCAACACTCTGGCTCTATACACTCTTCATTATTACTATTATTTTATTACTAGTTTTATTCCATCTTATTATGTTTCTTTTTATTCCAACACTCTGGCTCTATACAGTCTTCATTATTACTATTATTTTATTACTAGTTTTATTCCATCTTATTATTGTTGCTTTTTATCCCAACACTCTGGCTCTATACACTCTTCATTATTACTATTATTTTATTACTAGTTTGATTCCATCTTATTATGTTTCTTTTTATTCCAACACTCTGGCTCTATACAGTCTTCATTATTACTATTATTTTATTACTAGTTTTATTCCATCTTATTATGTTTCTTTTTATTCCAACACTCTGGCTCTATACAGTCTTCATTATTACTATTATTTTATTACTAGTTTGATTCCATCTTATGTTACTTTTTATCCTAACACTGGCTCTATACAATCTTCATTATTACTATTATTTATTACTAGTTTCTTTTTAATTCTTGACTTTTATCACAAAACTCTACTTTTAAGTACACATAGCACAGTCGATAAATGCGTTAGATAGATCCAGTGACAGGACTGAAAGAGTGTGAGTTCAATGCCCGTTTAAGACAGTGGAGAACTTAGGGAAATTTACAGGAGATAACTGATAACTGACATCCATTAAACTAGGCACGTAGAACTAGAACAGTCTACAAAAGTGAGCGAAATAAAGGGTTAAGTTCGAAGGCCGGAGCGTACAACGACCGAAACGTTGTAATAAATATGGCGACACAGATGGGGTCTGAATAATGTAGATAAAAATATATCTGTATGAAATGAATAAAGACAAAATTGAAAATTTTACTAAGGCGTTTCGTCCTCTGATGGACATTATCAAAATAAATTTAAGGTTGTTATTTTGTAATATGTATTTATAAACAGAAGTCACAATATCATTATGGTTTCAAAAACCCTAATGAAATATTCTTCAGACTAACTGTGAAAGTCGAAGTCAATTATGAATGTGATATAATTTCTATACCTAATTAAGTTAGTAAATGTGTTACTATTGTTGAATTACTTTAGATTTTTATTTTATTATTATTTACGATTTATTCTAATTTGATAAATTAATTTACATATTTATTTCTATTATGAAATCAAAAGAATTGAAATATTTTTTTACATTCAATTGTTATGATTATCTAGCTTGGGGAAGGAGTACATCTTTTAAGATGGGAAACATTTGAAAAGAATCGTGTCGTATATTTACATTTTGGCAAGATTCGATAATGGCACTGTATTCATAGATAAGTTGTTTTTATTTCTGGAAGTTTCCGTAATATATTGCCAGCAGCAGTTTTGACCGATTATTTCAGAATTATTATTGCTATGAATATTTTTAGTTCAGATTTTTGCATATGGTTGTAATTATTTTTATATTAAAATTGGATAAATTGTTTTTGAATTGTAGAGGTTAAGGCGGTAGTATTTAGTTATATATTATATGTATTATCTTATTTTCATCGTTGTTATTAATGACATTTTTGAAGTTGTATATATTGTATGCCTTCCTCTTAGCATTAGCGATTTAAGGAGCTTTTAAAGTGGTTTTCGATATCTATTTATTCCTCAAGTAAGTATTAGATGCTGCGGCTTCGTAATGCTCTTGAGTAAAATCACATAATTATTCCTAATTTGTAGAGCTGAGAATAATAGTTTGTGGAGTATCCTTATCGGTTGATTTTCTGTAAACGTTAAATTTAACTTCATTGCTACTTCTATGTAGAATCATATCAAAAAAGCTTAACGTGTTTATAATTTCAAATTCAAAAGTAAAATCTTTTATATGCTCAACGTAATTTTGTTTTCAATTTCGAGTAAAATAAGTCCTGTAGATGTCACAGAATCATATATGGCATAAAAATAAGAAGAATTTTGTCGATAAATATTTTTAAAGAACCAATATTACAGCTACTTTATGAACTCTCGGGCCTCTGTTTTTTTGGGTTTTTTTTCCCCATTTTCGCAGGTTATCGCAAATCTCTCACCTTTGTATAGGCCTCACAGAAATTAAGACATAAATCTTAATTAGTCTTTTTTTTAGTTTCCAAAACAAAAATGTTCAGCTATGGCTCTTCTTTCTGGGTGAGGTTTCGAGCTTTTTGAACGATCCTTCCATGTAATGATGTATGGATGTTTAGAGAAAGATATACAAAACTGAGACCGATAGATAGGTATGAACAGGTAGATAGGTATGAACAGACTGAAATAGTTATGTAAATAGATAGGAATATACTCGTATATATATATATATATATATATATATATATATATATATATATATATATATATATATATATATACATATATATATATATATGCATGTTTCATTAAAAACGACAGACAAGGTACTATAGTTAAGCTTTTTATTTAATTTTTCTTGTGTTCTGACAAGAGCTTTCTTTTCTGGACAAATGGTGTGTAAGAACTATCCAAATATTTTATATATCCGAGCGCCTTCGGCTATACATTTAGCCATTATTAAGGATGATTCGATTTTCAGCTTAATTGAGTGTGTGCGTTCTGTGTATGTATCAGTGTGTGGTAGGGATGTTTTTAATTTCCGAATACGGTTAGCACATTGTGAATTTGTTCCCAGTTAATATTGTTAAGAGTTGGCTTTTTTCTTTTTTATTATTAAAGCTTCCATTATTTTTTGTCTTTTTTGCAGGTGGATGCAGTTAATATATTATATATAATATATATTTCCGTAAAAAAAATCGAATCATCGTTGATGATGGTTAAATGTATAGCCGAAAGCGCTCGGAAATATGAAACATTTGGACAGATCTTACACACTCTTTGTCCAGAAAAGAAAGCTCTTGTTAGAACACAAGAAAACTTAAATAAACTATATATATATATATATATGTGTGTGTGTGTGTGTGTGTGTGTGTGTGTGTGTGTGTGTGTGTGAAAATGTTGATCTGAGGAATTAGAATCGAATTTCGATTCGAAGGAAATAAATTATAATCAATATGAACCCTAAAAGTTGTCTGTTTCTTAATATAATTAATATTGTCTCTGTTTTTAAAATGAGCTCTCTGGATTATATCCTGCCTGAAATTATCCATACAGATTACCAAGCAAAACTTTACCTATATATATATATATATATATGTGTGTGTGTGTGTGTGTGTAAAGATTTGTTTGGTAATATATATATATATATATATATTAATCGGCATCGCCCAAAGCAAGGCAGTAAAGTCACTAAAAGGGGTTACAGGATGTGGAAGAATTAGGAATAGAAACATCAATCATGAGCAGAAAGAGAAAAGAGTAATCAGAAGGACAGTAGGTAGCGATTGACATTCATGTAAATTTTTGCAGATAAAGGCCGACTAGAAAGTACGGAGCCAAAAGGGAATACCACAATCGAGAAGTGCGAGAAAAGAAAAAGTTAGCATAGAATTTATGGTTACATATAGCCAGCTCAACAGTAAACTGATGAGATCTCAACGCATGTCTAATACTGCGCTTAAATTCGTTATGTCTTGGTACTATCCGAACAATTACCATCAAAGTATTTATAAAAAAGGCAGAGAGAGGCAACGTTACGTTGGTGGGCAAGTGACTGAAACCGAGCCAACAGATCAGGAATAATAATAATAATAATAATAATAATAATAATAATAATAATAATAATAATAATGGTGATTCTTTGGTTCTTATCAAGGATGTAAAATTAATTAGTTGGGGCTTCAGACTATATATGACAGCAATATTCTAAGAAAAGTCGAATAGTAGACTTGAGGGCGTTTTGGACATTGGCTGCCATTTGGACCATGTCAGACTGATATACATTTACAATCGAGACATGAGTAAGTGGTTGTGTCGTAAGCGTAGATAACAAGTTGAGAGCTGATGTCATCAGGGAGGTCGTTAATGAAAAATGAAAACAGCGTGGGGCCAAGAATGGAGCCCTGGGAAACGCCCGCGTTTATTTAAAAGGATCTGGATGAGTAACCGTTCAGGATAATATTCATTTCACGATTCGATAGGAACGATTGAATCAGGTCAAAAATGTGTCCGGAGATACCGTAATTTTTCAGCTTGTGGAGAAAACCCGTATGTCAGTCACTGTGAAAAGCTTTCGAGATGTCCAATACTACAGCCCGGGCTTCATCGTTTTTATCTAGAGCGCAATTATCGTCAGCACATCAGCAGTTAACCTGGAGAAAAAAGCCGTAATTCTTGTCTGAGAAAAAGCCCTAATCTATGAGACGTGATGAACCAATTATATATATATATATATATATATATATATATATATATATATATATATATATATGGGGGGGCGGGTGTGTGTGTGTGTGTATAAAAGTGGACATTGAAGTCAACACTCAGAGGCGACAGGCTGTTTCATGCTGGACGATTGAAATATTTATATTAGGTTGGTGCAAAAATAATGACGTAATAATCTCGTTTTTCGACGTATTTATTAACGTCAAAAAACGACATTATTACGTCATTATTTTTGCACCAACCTAATATTTACATAAGCTCTCTCTCTCTCTCTCACTCTCTCTTATTTTGAGCACTTTATCCCATAAATATAACACACCTTAAAACTATATTCCTTCATATATATATATATATATATATATATATACACTACAAAAAATCAGTAATACGTGTGACCAACTGATAAATTGCCAGACCGCCTAATATCTTAGACAAGAAAAAATTCGGAACAAGGAGAGAGAAGACAAAGACCAAATGACAGTAAATTTTAATACTCAACGTAAAGACGAACTTGATAGACCAAGACAGCGTGGGTTTGCAGCTTAGTAGGTATGCATTTTAAATTTTTAAAATATTTTATTCCATACATATTTATCTGTTACAATCATATTTGTTCAAAAGTGTTTAACTACATTTGTTTAACACTTTACTTCCATTTTGTTTAGCACAGTTCAATCTCTTAAGTGCTCAAAATGTCCCCCTTCAACATTCCCCGAACCTCTCCAGAAATCTCTGGCAAACAGCATGACACAAATCCTGAACGGCATCAATTTCAATAAATACTTCTCAGATGTACTCTTGAAATTTATCCAGTGTCAGGATTTTCTCTCACAAACCTTGTTCTTTACTACACAAATCCCCCCCCCCGCCGCAAGAAATCTAGTGGTGTTAGGTCAGGTGAACATCATGGCCATTCGATTATGCCCCTTCTTCCAATCCAATGTTCATGATTGGCCGTGTTGATTAAAATATTATTTTATATTTCATCAAGAGAAACAAAAGTCCCTGCTTGTTAGTAGTAGTGTACTAGTGGAGTGAATGACTGTTTCTGAAAAAAGTAAACTTTATCTATAGCTTTCATTTGTTTTTTTGTTTTTTTTTGTGTTGGTCAAATGGCCTTTTTCAAGTTGTTTTTAAGATAGAGGATGGGAGATTCTTAACTTTAAGCATTCCCTCATTGGTCAGACCATTTTTATTGGTTGCTGGGAATGGGATGTGTGTGTGTTAAGTGAATGTTTAATATTTAGTTCTTTTAGAGTGTTCTCAATAACAAACCCTACAAAAGTAATCTGTTGGTGTTAGGTGAACGTGATGGTCATTCGATGCTGCCCCTACTTCCGAATAAGGTAGTCCCTTACTATCAAAGCATAATGGAGAAATGCTCCATCTTGCTGAAAAAACAGTCCTTGCTGAAATAAATAATAAAGCAACTGTAAGCTCACTTTTAACCCATCTTGTATATATATATATATGTGTGTGTGTGTGTGTGTGTGTGTGTTTGTGTGTGTGTGTGTTTTCCTGCGGAGAGTTGTTTGTGTGCACCAGGTCTCTGTATTCGTCCCTTCAAAAAGTGTGGATGGTCGCCACTATAATCAAATCTCATGTGCCGTTGTCGGTTTCCTGGAAACTGATCTGCTTGACCCTCATCCGCCGAATTTCGACGGGAGAGTCGACTATATATATATATATATATATATATATATATATATATATATATATATATATTTCTGACTATGAGATTCTGGTTCGAATCTCACCATGGTTGATTGTCATGAAGGGGACTTCCTGATGTTATCTGAATGGATCGAGGTCGATCCCAGCGTGCGACACCTTTGTAAAATCTCTGAAAACCATACAACGTTTTAACCCAAGCCATGTGAGTGAAATTGGGTAGACGCAAGTCTAGAGCGCCGTCGATAGCTGTGCTAGCACAAAGCCACAAGTCATCCTGGCAGAGGGGTTGGGCCCGCTGATCTTGTTCAATTTATTGATCATGCTAGATAACACACTCTCTCCCAGAAACTGTAACTAAGATTTGTTCAGCATAGTTGCAGTATAAACCACAGGTGGGCTCTGTGAGTGTTGAGCAAACAAAAATGTGCCTGACCGAGAGTCTACAATAGGGATTGGCTAGCCGCCCTAGTAGACGGATATCCTTTAATACCATACATATATATATATATATATATATATATATATATAGCGACTCGTATCCAAGTCTGCCAATCTGCTAGAGCGGCTAGCTAATCTCCATTACAAGCACATTTGTGTTTGTCCAACACCCACAGAGTCCAACTTTGGTTTATACTGCTACTATTGTCAGCAGATCTTAGTTACAGTTTCTGGGAGAAAGAGAGTTATTTATCGTGATTAACAGTCTGAACAAGGCCAGCACACTCAAAACCTCGGCCACGATGACTCGTGACTTTGTGCAAGGGTTCTGTCAACCCAATTTCATTCATAAGGCTTGAAACAAACCGTGGCATGGTTTTCAGGCATTTTCCAAATGTGGTGGATTTCTTCCTCCAGACCGATAATATATATATATATATATATATATATATATATATATATATATATATATATATATATATTTATATAAGTGAACATTGAAGGCGACACATAGAGGCGAAAAGCTGTTTCATGTCAGACGCAACCAATAGGCCTCTAAGTCTTGACTTAAATGTTCACTTTTATTAGGTTGGTGCAAAAATAATGACGTAATAATGTCGTTTTTTGACGTTATACGTCAAAAAACGACATTATTACGTCATTATTTTTGCACCAACCTAATATATCACGCTCTATCTTTGATATTCAGCACTTTATCCCATAAATATACCACAACTTCAGAGTACACATATATATATATATATATATATATATATATATATATATATATATATATATATGGATGTGTGTGTGAGTATATTTCTTCATATATATATATATGTGTGTGTGTGTGTATCGATAGATAGATATTGTCTATAAGGAATAAGTCTAAATTTTAACTTGATATATGGGCGTAGATAATGTTTCAGCTTCTGTGACTCTCACTCAATTCTCCAAAATTTCCCAAATGTATTTATTCACTTTTCCAATAATAAAGTTAATATGTCGAGTCTTAAGAGTGAACACATCTGATGATTTCACCATCGATTTTCTTTCATTCATTTTTTGTTTGGGAGGTTTTAAATTTCTAACGTATATTAAGCTTTGGAAATCAGAAAGACTACATTATTTTAAATCTCCAGAAATTAATATAATCCAACTGGAAGAAAATGGCTCATGGCCTAATTGTATATTAAAGGATTTGATAATAAAATTCATTTCGAATTGTTTTACAACACAGATGCATTTTATTGTACACGAGCAGCATGACATGGCGTTGCCTGGGCTTGATTCAAAAATCGTACGACTCATACAGCAATCGCTCTCACTTGACTTAAAATATTTTTGCCCTTCCTTGCCTTTAAAGGAGTGACCTTGGCCGTGCTGATGTTGCTACATGCCTTACTTCTCACACTGCGAATTTTTTCTAAGCTCTATACTAAACATTAAATCTGTTCCGAAAAAAGAACTAAACAAAATGAACACAAAACGATCAGCTTTAAAAAAGGACTCGTAACTGGAAAAACTGAATGAAAAAAGAATGTTAACAACAAATACTTTTTCACACCCAACCCAGTTCTGCGGAATCAGTATCAACGTTGAGTTTAAGCAGGCGAATGAGCCAAATGGAGTAAAGAGCCATGCAGATTTAAATTTTCCCCACTTGTGACGAATACAGCTATCGATTTTTTTGCATACTAGGTAACATTCGTGTCAGTCAGATGTTGGCTCTCACGCTGGCCAATAGAATCTTCCTGCCTATTCGTGGCAGCCAGCTATAGGCTCTCACTCTGGCCAGTCGAAAATGGCCGGAAACTTCATGAAAACTGCCGTAGAAGCATGAAAAAAATCGATTATTTCCTCTATCGATGGAAGTTGGGAAATGCATGAATTGGACCGTTTTTATAACTTTTCGACACCAACGCAACTTCACGTGACTACGCCTTCTTCCGGTATATCACCTATGCAACTTTTTGTGACCATGTCTCTTTCAGCCATGTGCCCACACAATTTAGTGTGGCCACGCCTCTTCCGGCATACGGCCACGCAAGCACACATTACCTTCCACTCATGACACTTTTGCCACTTGTTTATATTAGGCATTTCGTCTTAATGCTATCATTCATTCCAATTTTCGCTCACTCTCTGATGCAGTGGAAGTGAGGTCAAAGGTCTTACGAAAGCGATATCCTAAAATATAAGTGTTCTGGACAGGTTCTCGCAGTCGTAAGAAACAGTTTCGATTGTTAATTTTAGAGCCTCCAAATAGAAAATTCTCTCTTTTAATCGTCTTATAGAACTTATTTTGCTTCAATCAATATTGCTGATACTAAGCTTCAGAATAGTAACTAATTTCACCTTCCCTGTCTAACGATCGCCACTGACATGAAGTCCAACGATTATATTGAATCAATTACTAGATCTACTGTTAGGAACGTTGCGCCAGTGTGTCGTTCTAAGCTATTTCTCTCGTCTCTGATTTGTTTAACGACATATCAACTCATTTATGGGTCATTTAATTTCCTTGGGTGCTTTAAAGTAATAAAAAAATATGTACATGTTATTCCGCTTTTACAATTGAATACACGGTAGATCATAATTAGCTTTTGGGCATGACTACTATAGGTGGTGTTATGTATGATTTACGTTGTGGTTTTGTTGAATTTATATTTTTATTATAGTTTGATTTCTTTCAGAAATTGTAGGATATTATATGGATTAATGTCATGAAAGAGTTCGTTCATGATGGTTGGTTGATTTTATTTAATGGCATATCGACCTCTATGCCGAAATCTAAATATCCTGAACATAATCTTATGGCTTCAACTGCAGATAAAATGTATCGTTGTAATTATACTATAAATAAGTATTATTGGTATTTTCATATAAAAACGTGTTTCTTGTATTTTTACGATAAAGCTATTTAATTTATACTTTCATAGTCTTTTATTATTGTTTGTGAGTTCATTATTTCCCATAACTGGGACCCTAACAGGTGCTACCACCCGGAGCAGGTTGGACTTGAGAATAACAGCAATTAAATTTCTCTCGCCTGAATGAATTTTACAGATTTATTACTCTACTATTCATGTGGACATCGAATAGTGTTACCATATTTGGTCTTGTGATTAGGTTATGCATTTAGAGATTCTTTACCAAAACCAAAGAAGTATTTGAAGTTTAATAGGTCTTGACCTGGCATATCGGCTTCAGTCATTTTTTCAAAACTGTAACGTAGCTTCCCAGTTCCTTTTCGATAAATATTTTCATAGTAATTTTTCTGAGTTTCCCATGTTGGTGTCTCGACTTCACGAATTTAAATACAGTACTCGATTGGCAGTTACGTCTCATAATTTTACTCTTATAATTGCTACTTGTAGCAGTAAGTTCTATACTGAGTTGTTTCTCTCGCTCTTCTCGCTTGTGAAACTCATTTGCAGCTTCTTCGTTTCTTGTCCGCTACAGTTTTCAACAGTTTGAGCGCATTGCCAGTCGTCATTTTATGTTTGATTTCTAAATTCAATTTTCCCAAAGCAAGGGATTACTGAGGTTGAAAGAAAATGAGGAAACTTTAGCGAAGTTTAAGAAATCAGGAAACAGAAGATGGCGATTTATTTTGCATTTAATTTTTGAATATCGTGTTAGGAAAGCAAAACCTGGAAGAAAACATCACACGCGAGAAAAGACCCTATAAGAATAGAAATTAATTTAAAATTCGAATCCAGAGCTTTTATTGTCCTGATTATTTCTGTCACTCTCAATAGCGACTTTATTACCTTGTCTAGGGTTAAATGATTAAAAAGAAGAAAAACATTGTCTAACTTTTTCAGTTTTCATTTCTTAGTTTGCGATAATGACGAAGCACATTCATCATTATTTTTGACTCATTTCACTTTTCTTCTCTTGTATTGATTTTCTAAGCGAGGCTTAGATGTGGCACATGGCCGAAAGTATGGGGCACCTAGTGTGGATCGAACTCACTATTCAGCTGTAACAAGACAAACTTGCTAACCATTACACCACACCGAGGCACCCCAAAACTTCTTCTCTTGTAATCGGTGCAAAATGGTTAAAAAATCACAAGCAATATTTATCTGAATAATGTAAATCCATGATTATCATATAATAAAATATTTTCAAATCTTTTTACTGCAGAAGTTAAATTTCCAATGTCTCTGCTACAGAAATACTTTGTCACAGATTTTTCTATAGAAGTATATTGATAATCAGAAGAATTAAATTTTTGGTGGCCATGAATTAAAAATGGAATACTGCCAAAATTCGGACTTTTACATGCACAAAGGAAATATATTGCTACTGATTCTCAAACAGTAAAGCCAGATATCATCATTTTTTTTTTTTTTATAGAAATGTATTGAAATCCAGAAAAAAAGAAGAAAAATGTTGATAAAGAATGCAAACCTTACTGACAGGACGAATATTTTGCTTCCTTGAATTCGTACCTTGCTTGAAATCTTGAATGGTCATTATAGCGAAGGTTTTCTATGAAGGAATTGTCCTTTCAAACAAAAACTGAATTCGCAAGTCGGCATACTTGCAGTGTGCCGGAAGTGTATTGTTTTCTGATTGGACTATTCTCGTTCTTATTTTTATAAAGTTCTGCGAAAACAGAGATTTCTATGCCGTTACGCTTACTTTTCTTTTTCATATATAACTCAGTCGTTTCAATTACATCCGTGTATCAGCGACAGTCTACGCCAAAGAATCGCTTCAAATTAACTTCCCGTTTTGTTCGCACAATCTATTTTTATCAGTTTTTTTTATATGAATCCATTTATTGTAGATATACGCACAAGTTCCCAGCGCCTTTTTATTAGCTCTACAGTAGACGGCAAAAGAAGTGCTCTAACGAGATAAGAAATTTGGTTTGAATTTTAAGAAATGACTGGAAATGTTTGACAATGCATTTCCGAAATAATATCTGCCTTCACTGTGGACTATAGTGCAAGTTGTCTCATCTATATAAGAAAATAGTACACAGTAGATAGTGACTTTGAAAGTAGGGCTTAAACATGGCCGATGTTATAATGCTCCACAAATGGTTTTTCACAGTTTTGGTTAAAAAAAAATGATCGGGCACAAATTAACGACTACAAATGATAGAGTAATTAAAATTACATTTATTGAAAGGGAGAAGGATATATTCTACAACCAGTTAGTCTCAACCCTGAACCAAAACTGTCAAGAGGATCCCAAGGGTACATCCTCCAGATGTTCACCGTTCAGATGAAGGCACTAGGTGATCGCTTAAATATTCTCAGTGATGGCTGACTTCAATGCAACAATGGTGCGGGGGTTACCCTGGTAGATGCTGTCATTGGGGAACCGTCGGTACAATAAATCTGGGATAAGGTTTTCCAGGACAGACGTGTGAGATTCCCGTTCCACTTCAGCTTTGCGGCTGATGAGATCCTCCCCAAACATTTCACGGAGCCATGCCATGGTTACATTAGCACTATGAGAAGGAGTAGCATCCTGCTGGAACCAGTATTCCTCATCATCAAGGTCCTGACGCTCAACAAGCTCTCCCTATCTGAGAGGCCAATGTTTTGTTTCAACAATTGGGAAACACCCTACATATCAAACAAACAAGCTCCATAAATATTTACATGGTAAATGACCAGATGATATTGTTATGGTCCGGTTCCTTGTACCACGGTGATGGTCCAAGCTAGAATCAATAAAGAACTCGAACAGAGATATGGAATAACACATATATATTACAAACAGGAATATATACAGAGAAGTAGAAAGTGTTAGTATGAGGTTTAGTAGAGAGAACAATGTAGTCTCGTCCAGTATCACTATTTTAATGTCTTGCAGTAATTGTCTGAACGCAACTCTGTTTCGGACTGACTCTGACTCCACTCTTGGCTCGACTTGAACTACTGACTCCACTTGAACTACTGACTATAATTAGTCACCCCCCACTGGGGCGACATGTGGCACAAGGCGGTTTTTAACGTGGGATTTCAGAGCCCGTGGGATCGGCTCAAAAATATGCCCATTGAACCCGTATAAACGGGTTCAGGGCCGGTTATTTCCCCGAAAGAGACTCCGCCCTTCAGCGTAGCATCCTTCGGGTTCCTCACGCCCGAAGACAGAGAGTTCAACCGCTCAAGACTTGAGTGACTGGAGATATTCAGTCACCCCACCCCCCGGACTTGGGCATCATGCGACCCAAGGTCGGTTATTTAATGTGGTTTCACCCACCCCTTGGAATCGACCCAAAAATATGCCCATTGAACCCGTATAAACGGGCTCAGGGACGGTTTTCTCCCCGCACGACTCCGCCCCTCGGAGTAGCCTTCTTCGGGTTCCTCCCCGCCCGAAGGCAGAAAGTTTAACTGAACAGCTGGTCAGAAGGTGAACGACAGACTCCTTTCCTACTCCTCAGGCGCAGTATTTATTAAGTATGGAATAATCCATTATTATTATTATTATGGGTAAGATCCCATAACATATATTTTTTTAGTTGCACCACTTCAGACCTTTAAAAGTAGGAGGTGCCTTTCCTTTTCTACGGAGCCAAATCAACATTTATTACTCAATAATTTATTTTTAAGGAAGAAGTTCCACTCAGACTATTTTATTCTATTAAATCTATTTCATTAAATTTTATTTTATTTTATTTATATTTATTATTTATTTTATTTATTACTTTATTATTATTATTATTATTATTATTATTATTATTGTATTTATATTATTATTATATTTATATTATTATTATTATTATTATATTTTTTATTTTATTCTTTTATTTATTCTTTTATTTATTTTTTTATTTATTTTTTATTTTATTCCATTAAATCTGAAATCAAATTATTTTCAGAACAACGTAATAATATAAACATTATTTTTTTTTATTTGGTTCATATATTTGAGTTTCTTATTTTCTTAAAATTTGAAAATAGTATCAACCGGCCTATATCGAGAATTTCCTTCTAAAGGAAAATATACCTGTCGATGGGAATTGATTTTAACATCAAGGAAAACGAACCTATAGTCGAAGTATGCCGTTACCAATTCTGTCACAGGAGACCCTCATGATAAAAACCACACCCAGTTATCTTTTTAAGTTATGCAGATCTCTCTCCACAAATAGATATATGCATGACTATCTTAATGTTGTAGTCGTTATAGGAAACATTCAAGGAGGCTATGCGGCTGATGTGACGCTGCCCAAAGTTTCCGAGGAGCCATGGAGTGATAATAATAGCAATATGAGGAGGAGTACCATCCTGTCGGAAGCCGTGTTCCTCACCATCAAGGTCCTCAGTGCTAGAGAACACAGTCTAATAATCTATACGAAAAAGATAGTGTTTTGACCAAGTAAATGGTTATAACTAAGTAATAACAAAAACGAGGTATGCAGATATATCGTGTATTAAGCAGTAAGTACATCAGAAGATAATACACGACTAGTGAGAGTGCATCGAATGAACTAGCGCTCAATCTCTTCACTTTTCACTGTAACGCGAATCTTCTCTCCTACTAAACTTATAGTAGGCGGAAGAGACTGACATAGACTCTTAAGGGGGAGGACAACACAACAGATAGATTCATACCTTTTCCAAGGTCATTAGTGCAAAAATAGAAGACAAGGGCGGACTTTGAACTCGACTCGTCGGTTTTCCTTTCTATTCTAAAAACGGCTAAGTTCTGCATAAAACCATATTTAAGTTTATAGCCATAGTTTAATATGGCATTTTGCCAAATTTATCGTATACAATCTCATATATATATATATATATATATATATATATATATATATATATATATATATATGGGATGTTTTACAGTGTTTGTAACTAATCGGGCACAAATCAACGAAATTATATATATTGAAAGGGAAAAGTATTATATTGCGTCCAACCATTTAGTCTCAATCATGAATCAAAAATATCAAGATGTTCTAGATTACATGCTCCAGATGTCCTAGATTACAAGCTCCAGATGTCCTAGATTACATGCTCCAGATGTCCTAGATTACATGCTTCAGATGTTCCCCATTCAGTTTAAGGCACTTTTGAATGCCGTGCGCAGAGTTTTTGGTAATGTGTTCACATTCCTCCTGGTAAGCAACCCGTTACCCAACAATCTTAACAATGGCCGTGAGGGTCAAAGTTCATGACCAACTTGAAAATCTGACTCCCGTTTAGAAATCTATTGAAATTAAACTTTCTTCTGTATCTTGCTTGAAGAATCTTCAGTTTCGTAAGATATCTTCCCACAAAGGATCTTCTGCTCCATCATCCAATATAGGATTTCACTATATTTGGTTGAATATATTAAAATGTTAAATACTTCCTATCAATAATCTGAAATGAGAAAAGCGAATAAATTCAACAGTGACGATCTGTGAGGCCTCTGTTTTGTTTCAACAAATGTTTGCTTTGTTTTACGGAATATCGACCTCAATGGGGCGACAAGATTTTTTTTTATCCAGACGACACCACAATTTACACCTGTTTCAATGAGCAATTCTGTCAGAGCCGACAAAGGTATACCTGCTTGCTGAACTTGAATAAAATATCCAGTCATTGATTAACTGGGGCAGGAAATGGCTTGTAAGTTTCAACACATCCAAAAACAGAACAGCTCTCATTAAGCCATAATAGAGAGACTTTTCTGTCGGCCATCAGCATGGCTGAAGTTAGACTTATGGAAAGCAACACACTGCGCCTTCTTCGTCTCACTTTTTCAACTGACTTGAAGTGGAGTGACTACATCGAATCAAGAGCTGCATCTGCTGCAAGGAAAGTTGGGTCAGTGTGTCGTGCCAGAAAATGTCCTCGTCAGAGTTCATTTTGCACATTTACCATTCGTCCGTGCACTGAATACTGTTGTCATATCTGGTCTGGTGCTCGTGTTATTCATTGCAAGGGTTTTGACAAAATCCGGAGAAGGATCAGCAATGTAATAGATCCTGACTTGGCATCTCGATTTCAGTCACTTTCTCAACGACGTGACATGGCTTCCCTCTTTTCTACAAATATTTCATGGCTACTGCTCTGACGAGCTTTTCTCCCTGGTGACACGGCTACGTGAATTCAATCGTACTGTAAATTGGCATATAGGTCCACATTTTATTGTTGAAATAACTAAATGCAACTGCCACTTCTACTTCAAAAGTTTATTTTCTCCTGCTTCCCGCCAGTGAAACTCTCTTCCGTTTACTTGCGTCCCTGGAACTTACAATCTCCAAATATTTAAATGCAATGTCAATTTCCATTTTCTGTTTTCTTGAATTCACTTGATTTTGTCCTTTCCTCGGTCCTCCCCCTATATTCAGTCTTTTCTCTCACTTTAAATTACTCTAAACCTACTGCGTATTAGCAGCATTCAAGATTTTCTTCTTTTTTTTTTGCTATTTTTTTTTTTTTTTTGCTTTTTTTTTTACGGCATATCAACGTCAAAGGGATATTTAATGCTGGCAAGAGTTTTATTGCTGATAATATTTTTTTTTTTCCAAAAATATGTTGCTGGTAATATTTGTATTGAGAAAAATATTTTTGTTTTTCAAAAAATGCACTGCTGTTAATATTTTTTTTCAAAAACATCTATTATTGGTAATATTATTTTTCCCAAAAATATATTGCTTTATTTTTTCTCAAAAATGTATTGCTGGTAATATTTTTTCCAGAAATATCTTGCTTGTAATATATTTTCTTTTTCTTTTTAAAAAAATATACTGCTGGTATTTTTTCCATAAATGCATTGCTGCTAATTTTCAAATACGTATTGCAGGTATAAAAACTTATTTTTAAAGTTTAATATTTTTGATCCCAGTTTTGTGGTTAACTATTTACCCACAGTTGGAACCCTAACATGTACTACCACGTACGGTCAGGGTGGCTCTAGGAATACCAGCAATTAAGAGGTGGTTCCACGCTCCTCAAAAGCCCCGGATCAGAGGCCTTCCAAATCTGTCAGGTTTCGATCCTGGGTTCAGGCTTTCGGACGTCTAGTCGCACTGAGAACCTGTGGTACAGCGAAAAAGTACTGTCTAAGAATTATATATATATATATATATATATATATATATATATATATATATATATTAGGTTGGTGCAAAAATAATATCGTTTTTTGACCTAGTTTTTAACGTCAAAAACGATATTATTTTTGCACCAACCTAATATTACACAAATCATTCATACAAAAATAGATTATTGAAGTTAATGATATAAATGGCGAGAATACATCTTTGCAAACAAATTTATTAAAATTACATTAACCCACGAACCTCTAGATGAATGTTGTGATCCCTGTTTTAATAAATTCAACTTGTATAAGGTCTTTTTTGCTAGTACTTTCATCTGTTCATACAGACATCATCAGGCATGGAAATTGATTTGTTGTTTGTTTGTTTTTTTTTAAATCCATCCAGGAAATAACGGGAGACGAAAGATTAGATGTGAATGGAAATAGGTTTTTTTTAGAAATGTGTTATTGTTAACTTTAAGAAATTTTGGAGCGTGCGGTCGCAACGCTAAGATTGAATTTTTTGAAAATTTAAAAGAGAGTGCGTTTTTTTACTAATATGGTAATTGGAGAATTCTTTTGTTGTAGTAGTTTTTTCAGTCGATGTAGCATGAACTAAATTGTGCAATAAATAAGAGCTATGTCTTGTATGAATGATTCATGTAATATAAATTGAATTGCACGACATATTTGATATATATATATATATATATATATATATATATATATACACTTAGAGGCGACAGTCTGTTTCATGCTAGATGCAATCGTCAGGCCTATGTCCACTTTTATATTTACACACGCTCTATGTGATATAGAGCACTTTACCCCATAAATATTGCACACCTTAAGACTATATTTCTTCATATATATATATATATATATATATATATATATATATATATATGTGTGTGTGTGTGTGTGTGCGTGTGTGTGTGTGTGTGTATGTAGGTGTATGTAACAAGAAAATTGTCTAAATCGGGTAACAGCTAAAATGTTCGTTCGAATAAGCTTGTTGTATCCTAGAAATGATTAAAGATATCTTAGTTCTGAGAGATTTCTAAGGTATTACTGGATTTATATGCCGATATTTTTTCTAACTAAACTTTACGTTATTTTATCGTATATGTCTTGTTTGGGTAAATTGTGAATCTTATGTGGTCTGGCTAGTATATTCGGCAGGTGTAGTACACAACAGAAAAACATGCCGCACCTTTTGGAAAGAAAACAATCGTCTGATCCGAGTTAACCATCTTTGAACCGGACAGCGTCCACACCGAGAAGATGCAATCATCCATTTGTATATATTTCATTGCATGCGTTGCGCATTCCAGTTAATTTTGTGTTTATCAAATTTCAACTTTTGTTCAAATTGTTTGTCTTTTTTAAACTTTTCGCAACTTACGCACCATAATTAAATTGATTCTTGTAGTTTCATAAAACTGGTTACTAGTGTGAAATTTGGATGAAAGTAAAATTTTCGAAGGATTTTGCCCATTGGAAGAGTCAGGCGATAATCGCAATATATTCTGTGATAGAGAAATATGGTATCAATTCGTTTCGTCTGCTTTTTTGGGGGTGGAGAAAAAAAACGTTCATAAAGGAAGGCGCATTTCGGCATGGAAGAAGTCTTATTCTCATTGGTTAGACTACGAATAGATAGATAGATAGATAGATAGATAGATAGATAGATAGATAGATAGATAGATAGATAATGAATACGCGAAGATAGATAGATAGATAGATAGATAGATAGATAGATAGATAGATAGATAGATAGATAGATAATGAATACACGAAGATAGATAGATAGATAGATAGATAATGAATGCGCGGAGATAGATAGATAGATAGATAGATAATGAATACGCATAGATAGATAGATAGATAGATAGATAGATAGATAGATAGATAATGAATACACGAAGATAGATAGATAGATAGATAGATAGATAGATAGATAGGTAGATAGATAGATAATGAATACGCATAGATAGATAGATAGATAGATAGATAGATAGATAGATAGATAGATAGATAGATAGATAATGAATACACGAAGATAGATAGATAGATAGATAGATAGATAGATAGATAGATAATGAATACGCGAAGATAGATAGATAGATAGATAGATAGATAATGAATACGCATAGATAGATAGATAGATAGATAGATAGATAATGAATACACGACGATAGATAGATAGATAGATAGATAGATAGATAGATAATGAATACACGACGATAGATAGATAGATAGATAGATAGATAGATAGATAGATAATGAATACACGTAGATAGATAGATAGATAGATAGATAGATAGATAGATAGATAGATAGATAATCAATACGCTGAGATAGATAGGTAGATAGATAGATAATGAATACGCATAGATAGATAGATAGATAGATAGATAGATAGATAGATAGATAGATAGGTAGATAGATAGATAATGAATACGCATAGATAGATAGATAGATAGGTAGATAGATAGATAATGAATACGTATAGATAGATAGATAGATAGATAGGTAGATAGATAGATAATGAATACGCATAGATAGATAGATAGATAGGTAGATAGATAGATAATGAATACGCATAGATAGATAGATAGATAGATAGGTAGATAGATAGATAATGAATACGCATAGATAGATAGATAGATAGATAGATAGATAGATAGATAGATAATGAATACGCGAAGATAGATAGATAGATAGATAGATAGATAGATAGATAGATAGATAGATAGATAGATAGATAGATAGATAGATAATGAATACGCGGAGATAGATAGATAGATAGATAGATAGATAGATAGATAGATAGATAGATAGATAGATAGATAATGAATACGCGGAGATAGATAGATAGATAGATAGATAGATAGATAGATAGATAGATAGATAGATAGATAGATAGATAGATAGATAGATAGATAGATAGATAATGAATACGCGGAGATAGATAGATAGATAGATAGATAGATAGATAGATAGATAGATAGATAGATAGATAGATAGATAGATAATGAATACGCGGAGATAGATAGATAGATAGATAGATAGATAGATAGATAGATAGATAATGAATACGCGGAGATAGATAGATAGATAGATAGATAGATAGATAGATAGATAGATAGATAGATAGATAGATAGATAATGAATACGCGGAGATAGATAGATAGATAGATAGATAGATAGATAGATAGATAGATAGATAGATAGATAGATAGATAATGAATACGCGGAGATAGATAGATAGATAGATAGATAGATAGATAGATAGATAGATAGATAGATAGATAGATAGATAATGAATACGCGGAGATAGATAGATAGATAGATAGATAGATAGATAGATAGATAGATAGATAGATAGATAGATAATGAATACGCGGAGATAGATAGATAGATAGATAGATAGATAGATAGATAGATAGATAGATAGATAGATAGATAGATAGATAGATCTATTTACACAAATATACTGAAAGCTACAAATATACATTTAACCAAATCGCTCTCGTTTTGTCTTTTATTAAATATTTTCTAATTTATTCACAAATTTTCATGTTGTCCTGCAGCCATTGTTTCCATTAAGAGTTTTTTGTCTTTTTTAATTTCCAATTTCGTTCGACATAAATTTCATTTTTCTCCTTAAATTTTTAATTTAATTCCAAGCCCTACTATTTCACCCCCCAACCCCCAGCAATTTAACCCAAGTAAATAAATTATATCTTATCACTTAGCTTCCGCATTCATTTTAACTTTCAATAATTTGTTTTTGGTTCTGCCTCTAATTCTATTTACTGTCCATCTGCCTTATTTTCGGTCAGGAACATCTGGTTGTGGGAAAGCAACTGAAGCATCAAACTAAGCGAATGTTATTTTAAACAAGACATTTTCAGAAATGAAATAAAGAATTTTAAATCATCGTTGCTGCCATCAAACTGTTAATTTTTTACAAGTCATCGGTCAACGGGAAAGTTTCAAATTGAATATATTAGGTTGGTGCAAAAATAATGACGTAATGCTGTCGTTTTTTGACGTATTTTTCAACGTCAAAAAACGGCATTATTACGTCATTATTTTTGCACCAACCTAATACATTTTTTGGATCAGTTTTAACATATATATAATTTTAACATATTATTTATATATAAGCTAGCAGTATATATATATATATATATATATATATATATATATATATATATATATATATATTTTAAAATTATTCAATCCATTCTTGCTAATTCTGTAATTTACATATTCAAATGACGTCATTGAGGTTTTCACTATAAAGGGGGAACAAGTCAAAAGTTAGAAACACGGTTTACACAATTCGTTTCAGCCAAAATTCGTGAGAGAAAGGTAGACAATTTACATTTACGCGCTAACGTATCTAGTTCCACGATAGCTGAACATTTGAGTAAAACCCAACAGTGCATTTGGTTTTATACCCTGAACATGTTCTCAGATCTGAATAAGGCTAATATCTATTATCATCTGAAGATTTTGATATCAATATATATTAAGTCCTACCAACCAACTCTCTCTCTCAACAGAAAGAGTGGGTGGTGTGCTTAAAGGCAATTAGACTTTAATATCATATTTGTTATTTGTATCAGATCTTTCAAAGTTTCGTACCCGATTTTTATTCTTAACTAGCATCCTTATCCATCTGGTCGATCAGAAAAAGTGTTCAGTTAGAATGGAGCAAAAACAGCATCATTTTTAGATGTAACAGAGTCTATCATCTTTAATTACTTTAAAGTACTTTCATTAAAAAACATTTTAAATTAATGCATTTACTTATATAACAGAAGTAGTCTGTATTTATTCAATCAAAGTTAGCTGAGGACATGAAGGAGTAAAACAGGCAACATGAAGACCCACAATTATTTTGGAATTTTAGAAATTCAATTTGTCAGTGTGCTACCAGAGATGTAAAAGAGGATACATTTATAAAGCAATTGTTAAGTTTGATGAAAATTGGTTGAAAAATCAACGAAAAATAAGAAATAAACCAGTAAAAATCGTCATTTTTCGATATTTATCCAGGTTTTCACTAAATGAATGGACTCAATTATCAAGTTAAATAACTGTTAAACAATCAGTACATTGTTGGATACAATTAACTGAATTTTGTATTAGATTGCTTGAAAATTAAGGGAGATTTTAGTTTAAAATGCCTTGAAATCGATTTTTCATTTTTCATGGTTTTCCACTAAACGCAGTGGCGTAGAAATAAAAATGAGGTATCGTTAATCTCGCCATGATGAGTGTAACCTACATACCGAATTTGAACGAAATCGGAGGAATAATGATGAATTTATCGATTTTGATTAGCAATTTTTGCTGTTCTCATTGCATGTTTCGTACCAGAGCTCATATTTCAATTTTTGTTGTTATTATTGCTTTTCTCTGGCACTCCTTATTACTGGTTCCCATATTGTATTTATTTCTATGCTTGGTCGGCTCAGGAGATTTTTGTGGCCTAGCATATGTTCTGATTCCTTACGAATTTTCCAATGATGATCTTTGTCTATGATTTTAACCTGATCACACAGATGACGGTGATCGCCATTTTCTCTGCATATGTGGTCAACTATTCCTGATGGGAAAAATCTTTAGACCATGTTCCATGCAAACTTAATGAATTGCTCCCAGCCTTCACCTTTATATTTTATATTTACAGGTCTATATTTTAATCTCTCTCTCTCTCTCTCTCTCACACACACACACACACACAGATATATATATATATATATATATATATATATATATATATATATATATATATGCAAATATATAGAAAATAGGAAAAACCGTTAGGTTAATAATCCAAAGGTCTTAAGTATTTTTTTTTATTTTTAAAAGATAGTGCTCAATACATAAGTAGAACGTAAATTATAATTATTTTTTAAATATGATTCCATCGCTACATAAATGTTCTCATGTTTCAAAAAGCTATTTTTTAGCTTCTATTTTTGAAACATGACAACTATTATGTGACGTTGAAATCATATTTTTTTAAATAATTATAATATATATATATATATATATATATATATATATGTGTGTGTGTGTGTGTGTCTGTGTCTGTGTCTGTGTGTGTCGGTGTGTCTGTGTGTATGTATGTATGTGTGTTAAAACGAATGCAGTTAATTTTCTTATTTAATTTTTGTGTTCGTATAATTTCTTATCTTTTCTGGCTATAAAGTGTGTAAAATTGTCTGAATGTTCTGTATTCCCGAGTACTTTCGGCGATTCTTTCAGTCATCATCAAGGATGATTTTTATTTTTTTTTATATATTTTTTTTTTTTACTTTTAGCTGAATATAAAAATAAAACCATCCTTTATGAAGAATATATTTGGAGATAAAAATTATTTATTGATACAAGTCTTAATAATTAACCAATAACTGGAGGTAGAAGAGGTTGATTCAAAGATTTCCCAAGGGTATTTACATCTACGTGAATATAATAAACCTGACTAGAATTTGAACACGTCTCTACAATCTTATTATTATATATTACATATGAAATTATATAATTTTTAATTACATAAAATAATATAATTTTATAAATTCTGTATGTATTATGTACTTTTACGTTTCATGACAATTATTTATTCGAAAATTATAACATAAATATGTTATAAAATCACTAGAAAAATAGCCAAATGGTGTCTTATCATGAAGTTGAATGTAGAATAAACGGTTTTAAAAGGTTCAAATCAATCAAACATCCCTTGCTGGGGGAAACGCTGTTACATAAGCTGGAATGACCAATCAAAATACAAGTATATGAGAATTCAAAAAACTTTACAACGAACTTTGGTTATAATAATTATTTAATGCATTAATGTTAGGGTTAGACTAAAAGAGAATTCATTCTACGTAACAAATATTAAATTATACTGTAAAATTAAAAATTAAAAATTACCTATTTTTAATTTTTAATATAATCTATATTAAGTTCAAAATTATAAAATCATTTAAAGAAAATCTGAGGAAAAATACATATGTTATTTTATTTAATTTGTTTTTATTGAAATTAAGTTGGAATAAACGTTAAGACCTAATATTGCTCTGAACTTCATGACAACGTAGATACGTTTGAAGTGAAGACATGGGCAAGGGGGAGGGTGAAATCTTACAAAAGAAATACGTACACAATCAGAATATAATATACAAACAGGCAGACATATTTGGATAATGTAGTCTTATACTTATAATTACTACTATTGAAAGACTGCATATGTCCCCGCCAACGTTCTTTGAATGAATTCATAGAACTACCAATGTAAATGTTTTTAATATTTGGGTTTTCTAGTGTAGAGATTGTACTAAGATAAACTACAGAACTAGTCATACAATTATCCTGTAATGGACAATTATTTGGATCCCTACAATTGCACAAGTTGTTATTTTTGTCTTTATACTTAGTTGTACTACTTTCAACCTGGTGAGTAGTCAAGTTTTTAGTCCCTATACTTATTAAAGACACAGTTGTTATGTTTCTGAATATTTTATCTAGGTTATCCTTACAACTATAGCTTAATTTAAGGGTATTATGATTGAATATTTTACTGAGTGGGTTAGTTTCGGGGCCGGGGAAATGTTTCTTAATCAAGTTTAGAAATTTACGTCCTAGTTTAGTTTTAGATATTAGATTGAAAGCAGGGGTAAACTAAATGATCTTCCTAGATCTTTTTTTCTCATAATCATGTCATAATTAACAGGATTTCTATATTGAATAGTGGAACGCATGTATCCACTATTTCTAAGGGCAGAATTGTAAAACTCACGATGTTTATTAAAAACCTCTTTTTTAGATGAGTTAGTACTAATCCTAAATCCAATGGAGGAGGGTATGTGCTTGATAACCGAACTGGGGGTGGGGTAGAATTGGAATGTACATATACTGGTTTAGAATTAACCTTCACATAAGGTTCGAAAGAGCTGCTAGTAATGTCTAGGGTGACGTCTAGAAAATCTACCTGTTTAATGTTAGTTGTAACTGTAGTCCTAAGACCTAAATCCTTAAATTCCATATGGATCATTTTACTAATACAGTCTACCTTAATTTTTGCAGAGTTTTTAACAACTAATAAGCCATCATCTCTATAAAATCCTACACTATCAGAATCTAGACATTCAAAGGGACTTAAATAGTATAAAAGGAATAATGTCACAAAGTCAGAGGTTTCTGCAGGATCCAAAAAACCCTTGAAATTTCAAAATTTTCGCTGCAAGACTTTTTGGTCAACTGTGAAATGTGTGTGTGTGTGTGTATTGTTGTAGAGTGGATTCACAGTGGAGGCTTGTATTTGTACTAAGTCGGTCCTAAAATAGGTTCGACCTACAAAAAATTAGGAACTTGATATAATAGGTAATGACGCAGTAATCTAGTTGTGGTGGTTTATACTTTAATATCCAACTATCGGTCGTCCGACATCGACTCACTGACCAATTCCCCGAGCGACTCCTACTTATTATAGTTGGGAGAGTCTATTAACTATAGAATAGGTGTGTTCCAATATATATATATATATATATATATATATATATATATATATATATATATATATATAAGTTATAAGGAACTTGGTAAACCGAATTGGTAAATCCAAAGAGGATGAAATCCTGAGAGCTCAATGTAGGGACAGAGCTAATATGTAATGAAAAACAAACCACTTTAAGGTACCATTACGATAATTTATTTTTATTTCACCTAAATCCTTTTTTAAGGATTCAGGATCATCAGGTAAAACTTTCAACAACGAATTGAGAGGAAAAATCTCACAAAGTCAAAAATCTCTTAGGTGAAATAAATTATCGTAATGGTACCTTAAAATGGTTTGTTTTTCATTATATATATATATATATATATATATATATATATATGCAATTTATTACATATATTATTTATATATTATATATGTTCGGTATATATTGGAAAACGCTCAATGTCAGTGATAGAGCTAACATATTTAGTTGGATTGATGTGAGTTCGAGACTCTGGGTTTCACGCTATTTGCTATCGTCAGACAAACTGATTGTTAAATTTTGGATTTATATATGGTTGCATAAATCGGTGTTTTTATCGAAGTGGGGGGAAAAATTGTCGTCCGGACGCCAATCATACTTACGAAAACATACATACACGTCCGTACACCCATTGTCGCTTCTTTTCATATGCCCTCTATTTTATACAATAATGATTATATAAAATTATATAATGTTGGTATTATTATTATATAAAATTATATAACTACACAATTATATATAAATTATATAATATTCTTATTATATAAATTATTGTGTTGATTATATATATATATATTCTATATAGAATATAATTATAATTTTACAAATTTTTGTAATTAAAAAATACATTAAATCGACCTTGCTAACCGTACGCTCCTCTGTGGGCCAATAGGTAAAAGAATGTTAGACTATTGACAGTTCCGTATAGGATACTGGTTCGATTCCTGTCGGTGGACGCATATTTTATATGAAAATTTCTCGTACATTCAGGCCGGTAAATGTCGTTAATACGGTTTATTATAGACAAAGAATTTACTTAAATATTTGTATCTATAAAAAGTAGGTATAAACATTAAAGATGTTTTAAAATAATTGTCGGACTTTGTCCATGTCATGATTGAGATATATATATATAGAGAGAGAGAGAGAGAAAGAAAAAAAAAATTATTGTAGTTTTATTTTGATTTCTCTTCAGCAAAGACGCTTTGTAAGTTATTACCCGCGATCTCGTGTAAAATCACACAGTAAATATATGCATTCTATTTACACACATATTGACGTTAACTGATACACATTTAAGCACATTTAAACAGGGAACCACAGACACCTTGTTAATGTTTTTGCTACAAGGGCTCCAATTATTACTAAATTCAACATTTACATTTTTTTAATTTCAATTTCAATGTATTTATATTTACTTTTTACCACCGATTCTTATTATCGTGTGTAAAATCGTTTGACAGTGATTTGCTTTCCACACAGATTTCTGTTGACTTGGAAATTGAATTTGCAAAAAGAGAGAATGAATTTGGGAAAGAAACTATTTTATTGTTAAAGCTGATTTTTTCTTACTTATGTTTTTTTTTTTTTTAATTACAGCTTTAAAAATTCAAATCCGACAAAAGGATTTTTTTAGAAGAAATCGAAACTAATTGGACAGCTCTTAGCAAAAATAGAATTCCGCACGCTTGCATGAATTCTTTTAGGAAACGAAACGAACGGAATGAAAAATCGAGAACAATGGACGAAGGGAAGCCTGTTATTTTAGCAAACGACAAAGAAAGTCGAAATTTTCTCTTCCTCATTAGAATTTGCGCTTTTCACTTTCTAAAAACTTTTAGCCGTTTAGTTTTTCGGTTTTACTATGGACAGTTTTCAAATATATATATATATATATATATATATATATATATATGTGTGTGTGTGTGTGTATGTTTATATATATGTATGTATGTATATATATATATATGTATATATATATATTTATGTATATATATATATATATATATATGTATGTATATATATATATATATATATATATATATATATATATACAGATATATATAAATATATATGTATGTATGTATATATATATATATATATATATATATATATATATATATATATATAAGATTTCTGTGATTTGTGTTCTTTGACGATGTCTGATTCTGAGGGACATTTCAATGTCTGGTTAGTTGCTTGTTTCCTTTATATATATATATATACATACTTGTTACCATTATACACGCAAGACACACACATATATATATATATATATAAATAAAGGAAACACGCAACTATATGTATATATATATATATATATATGTGTGTGTGTGCTTGTTTCCTTTATACACAGACACATACATATATATATAAATACACGCAGCTTTATAGATATATATATATAAAGGGAACACGCAACTATATATATATTCATGCGTGTGTTTGTGTGTATATATATATATATATAAAGGATCACGCAACTACACACACACACACACACACACACACACATATATATATATATATATATATATATATATATATATATATATATATAACTTTGTAGCCGTTTTTTTTTTCTTGTCATCCTCGCAGATCCCTACTCTGAAATTTCCATTTATACTGGCTGAAAATAGTAACTGCAGAACAACTCTAAGATGGCCCCTTTAAAAAGAATATATATATATATATATATATATATATATATATATATATATATATATATATATTATGAAATGTACTAAGTCAGACTAATTAATTTTTATTTATTTTCTGTTTATAACTTATTTTATAGATACAAATATTTAGAAAATGCTAATAATAAAGAATATTAATGCCATTTACCGGCCTAAATGTCCGAGAAATTTCGGTGCTCACATTTTCTATGAAAACCTTTTATAACTTATATACCGAGTATAGTACTACTTTTAAAGTTTTTTTAACGCAAAGAATAAGTGTCGCACTATTGACAGGCTATTATTTGAAGAGCATAAAATCATGCATTTTTGGTGAGCAGTTGCTCTATACACAGGTAATCTTTTTATGTAGATGTTAACATGAATGCATTTCCAGTGAGTTGTAACTTACCTGGTAGGCCTAATTTCTTTCTTTTCTTCCATGAGCAAAATCAAAAAACAAATATATATATATATATATATATATATATATATATATATATATATATATATATATGTATATATAATAAAATGGATTAAGTCCGGCAATTATTTGTATATATTTCTGTATATACGTTATTTTTATAGATACAAATATTTAAGTAAATGCTCTGTTTATAATAAACAGTATTAACGACATTTACCGTCCTGAATGTCCGAGAAATTTCGGTGGATACATATTTTCTATTAAAATCTTACATACACAGTATAGTTCGATTTTTTCTCAGTTTTTTTACGCAAAGAATAAGTGTCGGACTATAGACAGCCAATTATTTGTAGAAGAAAACATCATGCATTTTAGGTGACCCGTTGCAAAATACACAGGTATTCCTTTTCTGGAGGTGTTAAAATGAATGCATTTCCAGTGACTGTATCCTACCTGGTATGTCTACTTTTTCTATGTTGCTACATGAACAGCAGAACGTCATCCAATATACCGGTCGCTTACATAGATGAAGAATTTTTTTTTCCTTTTTCCAATATGGCTATGCTGTATTCCATCTCATTCGTAGTTACTTATTGTTCCAATTCCCTAATCTTTGTGTGACAAAATCTATTCAGTGTGTTTCTGTAATTCTTCCTTTTCTTGAATGTTACTTTTGCCCATTTATCTAATCAGAAATCAATACTGATATCCTTACTGAAACATTTTACAGTATAGATGATACCAATCAGCTCAATGTCTTCTTGGACAAATAGTTTGATATCATCCATATAGAATAGGTAATTAAACACTTCCTTATTTTTACGTTGTAGCTATAGTGATTACGCGAAAGTGGTATTAAGGGCAGTAAGACAGTTATAGTTGAACTAATCCTCTGCCTACTTCGGATCTGGGAAGATAGAGATGGTGAACATCAGCGTTAGGATGATGCATGTGGTGGCAGGGAATCAGATTTATCCTTTTGATATTCATTCGCTTAATGCCACCTATGGTCTAATTAAGGATGATAAAACTCTATTGTATCATAGCAACAGCCAAAATGAATATGGCTGATTTTCTTTTCTTTGTGAATTATATTCAGGCCAAAAGTACACGCCTGTAGCATTCCTTTTTTACTTTTTCCTTCATTTTGGTATTGTATATTCCATCTACTTCGCTGACTCTTAGGTATCTTCTTGTTAAAGTTCCCTAAAATTTTTAACTACATCTAGATTTATTGTGTGTATATCTGTAATTCTACCTTTATTTTATGTTACTTTTTCACTTTTATCTAATCCGAAATCAATACTGATATCATGATTGAGACATTTTGCAGAATTGAGGAGACCCTTCAATTCATTGCCGTCTTTTCCAAAGAGTTTGATATCATCCATTTAAAACATGTCATTAAACACTCTTTTTTTATTTTATAGCCATATTATTATTGTTTACTTTAGTTTCATTATTATTATTATGATAATTTGAATTATTACTTCTCGCACACAATAGAGAGTCGCGTACTATACAAAGGTAAATTTTTAAAGATTTTAAAAATCATGCATTTTTGGTGACCGTTTGCACTATAACTTATTCTGTAGTAGTTAAAATGAATGCATGTACGTATATATATATATATATATATATATATATATATATATATATATATATATATATAAATATATATATATATATATATATTACATGAATCATTCATACAAAAAGTAGATTAGTAAAGTTAATGATCTAAGTGGCGAAAAACATCTTTGCAAACAAATTTATTAAAGTTACATTAACCTACGAACCACTCGATGAATGTTATGATCCTTGTTTTTAATAACTTCAAGTTGTATAAGTTTTTGTTGGTACAACAAAATTCGCCATTTATATCATTAACTTTACTAATATACGTTTTGTATGAATGATTCATATAATATAAATTGAACTGCACCACATATTTGATATATGTGTGTGTGTGTGTGTGTGTGTGTGTGTGTGTGTGTGTGTGTGCGCGCGCGTGTAACTGCCGAAATTCGGTAAATTATCCACTCAACGGTAACTGCCTCCTGGTGGAGGGAATTTTTATAGGTCAAGTGTAGAGCCTGTAAATGGCCACAAAAATGTATATATTGGTTCAACAGAAGGAATGTCCAAATCAAGGTACTACAACCATAAATCATCTATCAAAGCACCGAAAGCATAAAAACAGTCCTTACTAATTTTATATGACAAATGAAAGATAAAAATAAGAATCCCTATTATGAAATGGTATGTGTTGTGGATGATCCTTTCATTTAGTGTCAGGAACAAAATGTGCGCCAGGAGGAAAAATGCCTGTCAATACCAAATTGGTAGAAACTGTAGTAGTAGGAATGTTGGATTTCTACAAATTTTGTACCTTGTATGTATATACAGGAAGCGGCAAAATTATCGGATAGATTTTTTGGTTTAATAAAAGCGAAATAAAGAACTAAATATATATATTTTTTTTTTTTCGAAATGTAAATATAATGCCATTTTATTTCCTTTCGTTTTAAAAATTAAATCAGTCAAGTTGTTTATTTTACTTTCCACACATTTTTGAAAGGGTTCACGAAAATTGTCCATAACTCGACGGGCAATTTTCTGTGGGATGGCTACTATTTATTGAATAGAATCTTTTAATTGTTGAAAAGATCGAGGGCCATTAGGGTATAATTTTGATTTAAAATAACCAGGAGAAAAAAGTAACATGCTCCAAATCACGTAATCGTGCGGGCCAACGTTCTTTGTGTTGCAGTTACCAATTCGTTTTTCTTGATAAAAGTGTCCACAATGAAAGCGCGATGCTCACCCACACTAATTCATGTTGGCAACTGAAAACGAAATGAAAACGGCATTATATGTACATTTCGAAAATAACATATTTTTCGGACTTTACTAAACAGACGCTTCTAAGTAGCTAAATAGCATAGAACGTCAGATCAAATGACGGTTTCCGTATAGGAATACGGTTTCAATTCTTGTTGGGCAAAACTTCTCAAACCTTAAGGCGCTTCATCGTGATTAATACTGTCTAATAAAAAGAGAGTAATTACTTAAATAAATTGTATCTATAAAACTAACGTATAAACACAAAATGTATTAAATAATTGTCGCACATAATCCATTGCATTTATATATATATATATATATATATATATATATATCGTGTTCCGATTTATACACACAGGCACACACACACATATATATATATAGCTTGACACTTGCGTATAGCCAGTCACCTCTGAGTGTTGACTTATATATATATATATATATATATATATATATATATATATATATATATATATATATATATATATATATTGTCATCCACAGACAGACTGTTCGCTGTATCACAGCTTATCAGTTTGGCTAGACATCGGGTAGCCTCTAACTAGGATCGAAACCCGGCTGAAGTGGTGTTGTAGATTCTACCCGTAAGACTCTGACTCACCGCAGAGATGAAGTTGAATTTAGCGTATTTATTTTTAGATAAACACGCCACTAAGAGACAGTTCTTACACACCCTTAGTCCAGAAAAGAAAGCTCTTATTAGAACACAAGAAAAATTAAATAAAAAGCTTAACCGTAGTACCCTGTCTGTCGTTTTTAAAGGAAGGATTGCTGCCTATCTATCTATCTATATATATATATATATATATATATATATATATATATATATATATATATATATATATATATATATATATAAAGGCTTAAACACTAATATTCCATGGTCATAATTTATTCCATTGGAATCGTAAATACGATCCAATTCATCAGACCTACAAATTCAAAAAGAAAACTGAAAATAAAAATAGAATTTAGAGAGAGTGTAAGTATGAGTGTGTGGGACGAATGTTAGTTCCAAAGAGAGGGGTAATATAGGAGTGAATTTAACAGAGAGGGTTTTTTTATAAAACTAGGTAGTAGTAGTTTTTTTTCAGTTTTCTTTTTGAATTTGTAGGTCTGATGAATTGGATCGTATTTACGATTCCAATAGAATAAATTATGACCATGGAATATTAGTGTTTAAGCCTTTTTATTATATCCTTACTCTGTCCTGGACATTGAGTTCTACCTAGATTCTATCCTCTCGGAATTTTTTATTCAAAAAAATATACATGTGTGTATATGCACCTGTGGATTTTGCATATATATGTATATTTACCACTAATATTATCAATATATATATATATATATATATATATATATATATATATATATATATATATATATATATATATATAAGGTGAGTGACTAATTTCTCTCTTTCGATTTATTAACCCATTGCATGTTCTGCAGACGGAAACTAATTTAAATTGTATCAATGTTTGGAAAGATAGTTATTTACTGATAGATGTCTTACTAATTAACCCATAGCTGGGAGGAGAATCAGTTGTTTCGTACCTTTCCCAATGTATTTGCACGTAAGTGACTAAAAGCAATCAGAATTTGTGATTAACAATTCAGAGCTATCATCCATTACATCACCCGTATATAGAAGCAGGACTCGTGTCCGAATTGTTAGAACGTTCGCTTCTTGACCATGAGACCTTCGTTCGAATCTCGCTATGGTTGACCCAGGCCTTGTGAGTGAAATTGGGAGACTCTTGTTGGACGTCGCACGAAGTCCACGGTAGATTTGAGAAAAGGAAATAAATCAAAACATCCGGAAGAGGCATAGCACGTGGAACTAGAACAATCTACCCTACTGGGTGAAAAATGTGGTTCGGAATTCCAATCACCTGAAAAATCCGGAGCGTACAACGGCCGAAACGTTGTGAATATGACAATCAAGATGGGGATAACAGTCCGAATAATAGAAATAATGTAACTGATGTATTTATTAGGTTGGTGTAAACAAAATGTCGGTTTTTGACGTATTTTTTAACGTCAAAAACCGACATTATGTTTGCACCAATCTAATAGTATTAGTACTGGATAATGTATTTAGCATTTATATTGTTGCTTGGTTTTATCTCTAATGCTACTAGTATTTGTAGTCGTTCTTTATGATATGTCGTATAGTCTAAACGGATTTTTTAAGGCCGACAATATTTTTATAGGTTCGTATGAATTGAATATGTATTTTAAGAAATAATCTTATAGATTAGTTTTCATTGACGTATTTTTGTAAAGAGGTTTTTTTGTCTAGAGTCAAATATATTGCTGGCAATATTTTTCAAAAATGTATTGCTGGTATTTTTAATATAGAAATCTATTTTATACATTCGCAAGGTTTTGACGTCAGTTTGGTGGGCACTATTTGACCATGACTGGGTGCCCTAGCAGGTGCTACCACAACGAGTCAGGGTGAACCTTGGCGTAATGACAAAAGTACGCAGATGTCGGCTTTGAGAATATAAGGTTCGCGTATAATGTCCTTTTATAGTGCCGGTAAAGAGAAATAGCTCTTTGCAAGAGGAGAGTAGAAACAGAAGGGGAGACTACTTTTGATTATTCATAAAACTGGGAAGAACAGCAATTAAGAGGTGATTCGACGCTCCTCAAAATCTTTCGATCATTTTTGATGACGGATGTAATTTATCCGCAATTTTTGTGTTTCAGTATTCGGCAAACTAAAGACGTAAACATGAAAAAAAAATCAATAAAAGTTCATGCTAAAAAATTTCTGAACTGACAATATAATAATAGAAAAACAAAAAGCAAAATGACACCACAAATCGCGATCCTTGCAAAAAAAATGACATGTCACTCAGCAAGACGTGAAGAAGAAAAACACGACCACGACAAGAGAAAATGCAATGCTTGCCTGAAAATAAAGCTCTTTCATAATGGATTCTGACAGATGAAACGGCTGAGAAAACTTTGGTCAATTCATCTTTAGTCTTTCCCTCGCAAACCAAAAAAACAAATTTAGAAATTTAAATATAAAATACGAAACAATGAACTTCCTTAAGTCTTCAACGAAACTAGCAAATCTTAAAAATTACTGCCGAATATATAGACATATACACAAGCACACACCTTTCTTTCTTTCTTTCTTTCTTTCTTTCTTTCTTTTTTTCTTTCTTTCTTTCTTTCTTTCTTTCTCTATCTCGAACGGTCGCTGGCTCGCTCACTCTTACACACACAAGCACACACAAGCACTCACACACACACACACATATTATGTACAGTGTAACCCGGATATAAGAGACCCAGATATAAGAGAGATTTTCTCTGGTCCCAAATTAGAGCATGTGTTAATGTATATATAATAGACCAAACCTTGATATAAGAGAAACCCGGATATAAGAGACTTCTCCGGTCCCGACAACTCTCATATATCCGGGTCACACTGTATACAGTATTGAAAAACAAAATTCCCTTACAAAAAGCTTTAGCAACTGCGAGGAATATTGGTTCTCTGTGTCGTGCCTGAAATAGCCCATCCTTCAAATCTATAAATCAACCATCCGTCCTTGCATGGTATATTGCTGTCACATATGGTCTGGTGCCCACGCTGTACGTCTCGATGTCCTCGACAAAATCCAGAGAGGAATATGCAATATGATAGGTCCTGATCTGGCATCTAGTCTGCAGTCGCTTTCTCACAAACGTCATGTGGTTTCTTTCTGTCTCTTCTCCAATTATTTTCACGGCAACTGTTCTTTCATTGCTTCCCAAACTGCATGAATTTAAGCGAGCTACTAGGTTGGCATCTTGGTCCAACCCTTTCACTGTTTCTCTGTCTGTGGAACTCCATTCCCTTAGTTACTTCCCCGATGGCTATAATCTTCAAATATTCAAGTGTAATGTCAATCGACATCTGACACCCTGGACTTGTTCCCCGTCCTTCTCTGTATCCTTTCCTCAAACACAGCTCTTTACTCTTGCTCTCAATCGTCTGTAACCACTTGCGTATTAGTGGAAATCATGACTTGCTTGGGGTGAATTGCTTAAAAAAAAAGTATTGTATTTATTATACAAACAAAATCTATAATAAGGTCTCACCTTTATTATTATTATTCATCAAAAATAAAAATTATAATGCATTTATTATAATGAAATTTATGAAAATAAAAATATTAAAAATGTTTTGAAACAGTAATGGAAGACATTGTTATTGAGATGTTTGTATAATCAATAAAATACATTATTTGCGCACGTTTTGCTTACTGTATACCTCCTTTTACTTACCGTGTGTATATATATATATATATATATATATATATATATATATATATATATATATATATATATATATATATATAAAAGAAAGAGGTTGTAGTGGTTCCAACGAGAGAAAAGTATGTATATTAAAAAGAAGAGAAGAGAGGTGCCGTAAGCGTTTTTGGTTGTAATGTGGATTTTTTTAAAAATATTATGCATTATTTTCCATAATTTTACTACATGTGTTTCTGGTCTCGCGACGATCTTCAGGTAAAAGCGGAGATTTCCACATATTATTAAAAATAATTAAGTTTTTCCCTATGTTTTTCAATGTTAAATATTCTCGATATGAGACATTTTCTGTTTTTGTGTTAATAATCCGAATTTCTTTCTTGAATTGGCAATGAAGAGTTCTGCGCAAAGGGTCATAAAACAATTAAGGTTAGTTCAAGCGAAATGATGGATTACTTATCGGCATTTTATATTTTAATGTTTTACTGACCCCTATGTGTTCTTGGATCTGTTCTATTTTTGTGTGTTTCTGTTAGCATGCGTGTATATATGCGTGCGTAAATTCCCCCTCCATACATATACTGTCTTACTACGAGGAATTAGTAAACGCATTTGTGCATATACACGCATACACACACATAGGCACATACACACCATCCCACCACAAGGAACCAGTACATACACACACATACACACACACACACACACATATACACACATACGTGTAGTAAAATTATGGAAAAAAAAGCATAATATTTTTTTCTAAATAAATCCACATTACAACCAAAAACGTTTGCAGCACCTCTTTTCTCTTCTTTTTAATATATATATATATATATATATATATATATATATACAGCTCTGTCGCCTCGCGTGTCACCTTCATCTTTCATGAAATCGCCCAATATATATATATATATATATATATATATATATATATATATATATATATATATATATATATATATATATATACGGCAGCGAATGTTCAACGATTTCCTGAAAGATGAAGTATGTAGTTCTACAGAAGGATGGAAAGGTATCATGGGCCGAGGTGTGATAATCCACTTCTCCCTAAATGAATATGAAGTCATAATGAAAGTTGGGTGTTTACAATATTTTTTATGTTTTTTTGTGGGGAATTGCCTCTGGTCAAAGACAGTGACGTCGAATTAGTCTGACGCCTAAACGGCTGTGACGAATAGTCCAATTATTTTTCTGACGCCGAATCAGAGGTCGCAAACAAGGAGGAGGCTTATACTTAACATCAGGCAGCTGAAGTTTCTGGGATACATAATGAGGAAGGAGGACCTGGAGAATTTGATAATCACGAGTCAAAGGAAAACAATATGGGACATATCTGGCACGTTTAAGCAAGTGGATGACAGAGGGTGATCTGGAGAAGCAGAGGGAAAGAATTTGTTAAGAGCTGCAAGGGATAGAGGGAGGTGGAGAGCCATGAACGCTTACTTCTGAAAAGACATGGCACATAAAAAGAAAAGAATCTTGGTTAGCTAAATTTAATTATAAGACAAAAAAAAACTATTTACAAAATAAATATTACTTTCCTCTATGTTACATAGACTTCATGAATTTAAGCGCATTGCTACATTGCCAACAAGGTCTCATAATTTTACAGTTGAAATGGCGAGTTGGAACCGCAAGTTCTCTGTTAACAGTTTCTTCTGTCGCAATTATCGTGTGTCGAACACCCTTCCGCTATTTTCTTTCTCAGTCAACTTTAGGAAATGTCTGCTTGTTGAAAAAATAGTAAAGAAGATGGCAGCAGTTAGAACTCTTCTTCTAACCGCTCGGCCAGGCGCCTGTATGAATTTTCTTCATTAACATATTCATTTATACCTTAATCAGTTTAAGAGCTTGACGACCATTAATCTAGCGCAAGGTTACATAAATGAACAAAGCGAGAGACAAACTGCTATCAGGCGATGAGTATCAGACGGAAAAACGAGCGTAACTATTCTATGTTATCTGTCTCTTTCTGAAAGACCCGGATATAATATTATAATACTTGACAATGATGAATGAGAAATGTATTTATTTTGGTTAAAAGTGAATTTATGATTCACAGGATTAACACAGACGATGTGAAATTCTCGTTTAACAAACGTTGAGGAAGATTATTAACAATTCAGTTATCATTAAGCTCTTGATTATTTCCATTCATAACTAAAAGCTAGAGCGTTACTAGTAGTATTCAATCGTTGATCTCGCGAGATTTAACGCAAGAAGACTCGGAGATAATCTACTTTTTAGGGCATTTCATTGATCAATGGGGAAAAACAATGCGAATGATTCCTGAAAATTCCATAGACGGAAGTCTTAAATAAAAGGACAAGAGAAAAATAAAAAACACTTATATTCAAAATCAGGAAAGGAGAATTGAAACTCTTTTGGTACATAGGAAGGTTTAGAAAACTTAAACCCTAGTGGTTTATATTGTGGGAAAGAGAGATATGGGAAGGCATCAACCCATTTACCTAAACTTCGGAACGGGGATAGGCGCCTTAGCAAAAAGGTGAAAAACTGCTATGAGCCACAGGAAAAAGAAACCTGTGGATAGCTATGATTGCCTATATATCGAAGGGAAGCAGCATATAGAAGAAAATAAGTCTAAAATAATTTATCTTGTTGCAGGACTCACTACTTTTCTTGAGAGAGATTGACATTTGTTCGTAAATATTTATGGGTTCTTGGTACATTTATCCCGTTAACAATATTGGCGGACGCATACGAGTCCGGATAAAAACAAGATAAAAAAAACAATGGAATTTAAACAAAGTGTAAATAAATATATTAAGCAGACAAAAGGAAAAAAAAAGAAATGAAGCTAAAGTTGCGAATAGTTTAAAGCTTCAATATGTATATCTAGGGTACCTACATGCCGGCATAATGAGGAGAGAATGTTTTTTTACTACCAATAATAAAAAACAGAGGAAGAGTCTTTCAAATCTATCTCCTTCAAATCTCATGCCATCAAATGTCACTCCTTCAAATCTCACGCCTTCAAATGTCGCGCTTTTAAATATTGTGATTATTGTTTAGGGGTTTATCCAACAATCTTGTACTTTACAAGAAAAAGATAATCTATCATATATATAGGGTACTTACATGCCGGCATAATGACGAATGTTTAGTTACTACCAATGATAAAAAGCAGAGGAAGGGGCTTTCAATTTTCGCTACTTCAAATCTTACGCTTTAAAATCTCGCTAATTCAAATATCACCCGTTCAAAACACGCTCCTTCAAATCTCACGCCATCAAATCTCACCAATTCAAATCTCTCTCCTTCAAATCTCTCTCCTTCAAATCTCACGCCTTAAATGTCGCTGCTTCGAATCTCACGCCTTCAACCCTCACCTTTTCAAATCTTGCACTTTCAATTATTGTGATTATTGTCAGGGGTTTGATCCAACAATCTTGTACCTAACAAGAAAAAGATGATCACATATATCTAGGGTACTTACATGCCGGCATAATGAAGAGAGAATGTTTTGTTACTACCAATGATAAAAACAGAGGAAGAGGCTTTCAAATTTCGCTCTTTCAAAGCTCACGCCCTCAAATCGTACTCGTTCAAATCTCACCCCTTCAAATCTCGCTACTTCAAACCTTGCTCCTTCAAATTTCACTTCAAATCTCGCTCCTTCAAATCTCACCCCTTCAAAACTCGCTCCTTCAAATCTCACCCCTTCAAAACTCCCTCCTTGAAATTTCACCCCTTTAAATATCCCATCTTCAAATCTTACGCCTTCAAATCTTACGCCTTCAAATCTTGCTCCTTCAAATCTCACCCTTTCAAAACTCGCTCCTTCGAATCTCATCACTTCGAATCTCACCCTTTCAAACCTCACGCCTTCAAATTTTGCAATTTCAATTATTGTGATTATTGTCAGGGGTTTGGTCCAACAATCTTGTACCTAACAAGAAAAAGATGATCTATCTCATCTATCTAGGGTACTTACATGCTTGCATAATGAAGAGAGAATGTTTTGTTACTACCAATGATAAAAAGCAGAGGAAGAGGCTTTCAAATCTCACTCTTTCAAAGCTCACGCCCTCAAATCGCGCTCCATCAAATCTCACTTTTTCAAATCTCGCTCCTTCAAATTTCATGCCTTCAAATCTCGCTCCTTCAAATTACACCCCTTCAAATCACGCTCTTTCAAAACTAACGCCTTCAAATCTCGCACCTCCAAATCTCACCACTTCAAATATCGCTCCTTCAAATATCACAACTTCAAATCTCGCTCCTTCAATACTAACGCCTTCTAATCTTGATCCTTCAAATCGCCCCTTCAAATCTCACACCTTCAAATATCTCTCCTTCAAATATCACCTCTTCAAATTTCGCTCTTTCATATCTCACCCCTTCAAATCTCCCTCCTTCAAATTTCACACCTTCAAATCTCGCTTCTTCAAATCTAACGCCTACCAATCTCGTTCCTTCAGATCTCGTTCCTTCAAATCTCACCCCTTCAAATGTCGCTCCTTCAATTTTCACCCCTTCAAATCTCACTCCTTCAAATCTTATACCTTCGAATCGCACGCCTTCAACCCTCACGCCTTCAAATCTCGCGCTTTCAAATACTGTGATTATTGTCATGGGGTTGATCCAACAATCTTGTACCTAAGTAAAAGATGATCTATCACATATATCTAGGGTACTTACATGCCGGCATAATGAAGAAATAATATTTTGTTACTACCAATGATAAAAAGCAGAGAAAGAGACTTTCAAAAATCGCTCCTTCAAATTTCACGCCGTCAAATCTCGCTCCTTCAAATCTCACGCCTTCAAATCTCGCTCCTTCAAATTTCACCCCTTCAAATCTCTCTCCTTCAAATATCACCCCTTCAAATCTTGCACCTTCAAATCTCACCCTTCAAATCTCATCCCTTCGAATCTCACGCCTTCAACCCTCAAGTTTTCAAATCTCGCACTTTCCAATATTGTGATTTTTGTCAGAGGGTTGATCCAACAATCTTGTACCTAACAAGAAAAAGATGATCTATCACACAAACACACGCATGAATGCACTCACACACACATATGTATTATTGTTTCACATATATATATAATGTCTGAATTTCTGGGATGAGGAGTTATCATTATTTATATTATATATCTCCGGAGTTTTGTAACAACGATTCGCCCGTTGTACTCCGGTGTATATTATTGCGGACCCTACAAGGAATTCTGAACTGAACTCTTAATTTAACTTACGAGAATAGACTGTTCTCGATCCACAGGTCATGTCTAGGGATATCTCGTCTAGTTCTTATTTTATTTAGCTCTCTCCCGTTTGCAACTGAATAGAAATACTCACTGCGATTGAACTCACAACAACTATGTCACCAAATACATAGAACTAGCGACTTTATTCACTAGACCAGTATACCATAGGATAATTTTCTCTCGTGAAATTATAAGTCTTATATTTAGAATATAAATAGAGTAAATAATATATATATATATATGTATCTATGTATGACTATATGTATGATATGCGAGAGTGACTGAGTTGAAAAAACGCTAGATTTCTGACCGGGGGACACGGTTTCTAGTCGAACCACGCCCGAAATGTATGGGAGGTGGCCTATTGATTTTATCTGTCGAGGGAAAAGGCCCTAACGTAAGGCATCTAAGAACTAGATGATATCGCCTATAAAAATGAAAAACTGATACCCAGATTAATCCAGTACAATACACACACACACACACACGCAAGCGCACACAGAGATTGTGTCTGCCTAAATAGACAATTATTAAATTTAATGGCCTGACAGCCAACAGCGAAATTAACGGCAGTTCCTTCTCAGTTGTTTTTACCGAAACTTATATATATATATATATATATATATATATATATATGTATGTATATAGTTTTAAAGTGTGCTTTATTTATGGAATGAAGTGTTCAATATCAGGGATAGAGTGTATGTAAATATAAAAGTGAACACTGAAGTCAACAATCAGAGGCGACAGACTGTTTCATGATGGACGCAGTCATCAGGCCTGATGATTACGTCCAGCACGAAATAGACTATCGCATATATATATATATATATATATATATATATATATATATATATATATATATATATATATATATATATACGGTATTTAGTGGAAAATGCTCAATATCCGTTATAGTGGTAACATGCGGTTTCATGGATAGTAAAGTCTGTTCCAATAATTGGTTCGATTTTAAATGTGAATTAATTTTAAGTGTCTAATGATTTTTTTCTCTTTCTTTCAGATTTAAAAGTTTAATTCTTCGGCAATTTCAATCATGGAAAGATTAACAATCGAAGCCTATTACGGAAATGGACGTTCAAACACAAATGCATTTCGCGCACTTCGCGATATTCTGGTCAACATAATCGACATACCGAGAGTGCAATAGGAAATGATATAACGTTGTTGTGGAGAGGTTCAATCCCCGCCCGCGTTGATGAATAAACGTGTCTAGACTGTCGGCCACATTCTCGTGTACAGCAGCAATGTGTTCAGCTGAACGGTGTAGACGAACATACAATGGTTTTTTCACATCTGCCATCGACCCTGTTTGTTTGAATTTACGAACAATTTTTTCCAATTGCACTTTTGAAATCTTAACACGTTGTTTGATTATTAATCTTCCGAGGGTTGAAATTACCAAAGTATTAAGTTATTAAATCTGAAAGAAAATAAAAAAACTCATTAGACGCTTAAACTTAATTCATAATTAAGATCGGTCCAAGTTACTGGAACATCCTTTATATATATATATATATATATATATATATATATATATATATATATATATATATGGGATAACGATATATAAATCTTGATATACCAAGAACAATTTTCGATGAAAATGTATGAGAAAGTGGAAAAGGTTTTCCTGTGACGCGTTTCGTTGTGTGTGTGATAAGGGTGGGGTGTTCATAGGAGACAAATATATAAATCTTATAGAAATTCTCAAAAGATATACCTGGCTTGCAGGAATCCGACAAGCAGTAAAAACTGGCTGTGATTGGCGACTTCTGATGGAAGGTCATTGGAGGCTAGTCACTGAACTCTGAAAGCAAGAAGCCTTTTCCAGATTTCGACTTTTCCTATCACACTGTGTGTTGGACCTTTAGAATGGCGACCTGATTTGTGGAAAATTCAATTTCCGGAGGAAAACTCCGGCAAATCATATGTTGGCGGAGAGACGAGATTAACAGGGTGATATGTTGTGCGAAAGAAACTTAAACAAGAGATAAACGCCAAATGCTGGACGACGTGGGTAATTGAATTCTGAGGAAAGGAAAAAAACGAAAAAGAAGACTTTAAAATGAACGAGAAAGACGACATGTTTTGCAATAAAAGGTTTTTTTGTTTTTTTTTAATGACTACCAAAGAAGGTTATAGGGAGAAGAAGGAAAATAAATAAAATGAAGGAAAGGAAAAAGAACAGGATGAAGTATAGAATGAAATTCAAAGAAGAAAAATTGAAGGAATAATAATTAAGTATTCCAAAAGAGGAAGAAAAATTTCTGTCTGCCATTAAAATGGCTGATGCTGAACACCAGGAGAGCAACACACTACGCCATCTTGGCGTTTTCCATAGTCATGATGTGGAATGACTATATCGAGTTAATTGCTACTTCTGCTGCAAAGGTGATGGGTTCCCTCTACCAAAGAAATTTTTCCCGCCAGAATCCATCTTGGATATTTATAAATCTACCATTCTACAGTGTATTGAATACTGTTGCCATATCTGGTCTGGCGCTGTTACTATGCATCTCAAAATTCTTGACAGAATCCAAAGAATGGTCTAGAAAACTATCGATCCTGGCCCGGTATCTTGTCTTCAGGAATTTCTCGCAGACCTGATGTGCTTTCTCTCTGTTCTACAAATATTTTCATGACAACTGCTCGGATAGCCTTTTATTTTTTCTTGTCTGAATACATTAATTTAAGTGTTTTACTGTTGAACTAGCTAGATGCAACCGCCACTTCCCACGATACTAGGTTGGCATATCGCTCCCACCCTTTTAATGTCGAAACGGTTAAATGTAACCGCCACTTCTATTCCAAGAGTTTCTTCTCTCGCACTTCCCGACAGTGGAATTACATTTTGCTTACTTGCTTTCCTGATAACGACAATCTTCAAAAATGTAAATGCAACGTCAATCAGTATGCTCTGTCTTTTTGTAACCTATCCCTTTTAGTGCCCTTTTCACAATCTTCTCCGTTTTCCATCTTCTCGTTCTCTTTCAATTGCACTGCCTGTAACCCCTTGAGTTTTAGCGGCATTGTTGCCTTGCTTGGGGCGAGACGATAAAAAAATATAGACGTAAGAATACAAGAAGGAAAGACAGCACTGGAAAAAGAGTATTATAAGAATAAATGAGTAGTGAGAGATTTAATAACTTGGAAGAGCAGAAAGCGAAAGAAACATAAATGAAGAATGTTCTTGAAAAATTATAAAAAAAGGAAAATAAAATATTTATTTTTAAATATTCGAAAATATTGAAGAGAACGAACAAGAGTAACGAAAACAGGCGAAAAAATATAAATGAAGGAATTTATCCTCTGATAGAATTGATTCGTGTTTTTACGGTTTATCAACCTTTTGTCTGTTATTTAAAGTTAGATTGTACGAATATTTTGGCGATAATAATTATTTACTGATACAAGTCTTACTAATTAACCCATAGTTGGGGAGAAGAAGAAGTGGATTCATACTTTTCCCAATTTCTAGTAAATAGTAATTCAGAATACTTTCTTTAATAATGAAGTTCCCTCACTACATGGCTGAAGGGCCACTCATAAAAGAGCGTTAATGTTATAACGGTTATGCTGAGTGGAGTGTATGAGATGAATGAGAGAAGAGGTGAGGGAAAGTGAAGATTATGACGGTAAGGAGAATAGATGATTTTTTCGTATTTTACGGTTTATCAACCCTTTGCAAGTTATTTAAAGTCAGAAAATATTTCCTGATTGTATGAACGCTTTATTGGTGGTGGGGGGATAATAACGATTTAGTGATACAAGTCTCTATTCATATTTTCGAGAAATATTTGCATCGTTCGGACTATTTTCGTCTTCATTGACATATTCACGACGTTTCAGCCGTTGGACGCTTCTTCAGGTGACTGGAATTTCGAACTGTGTTCTTTACTACGTCCACAGAGACAGATTATTCTAGTTTCACGTGCCTTGCATCTCTCGGATGTCTCAGTTATCTCTCTTGAACTCATTAGTTTTTGTTCAATACTTCAGTAGACAGATATTGAACTCACAAATGTCACTGGGTCCAATTAACGCTTTTATCTACTGGGCCATGTAACCTTGAGGAGATCAATATATTGATTTTGGGGACTTATAAGCTTAATGTCTGAATAACTATTTTTACGCGAGTTCATATTGCAATTTTGTAGTCAGCGCTGTGAACATGACAATAAAGATGAGGACAATAGCCCAAACACTATAAATGGTGTAAATGATACAAGTCTTACTAATTAATTCATAACTGCGAGGAGAAGAGATGGCTTCACATTTAATCAGTATTTTGATAAACAAACAAGAAAATATTATGTGTATATGCAGCAACGTGTTATTTCTATATTAAAATCAATATGTAAACGAATCCCTCACTTTGTGGACCCGATACATTTCTATACATTTATATTCCTGAAATGTGAATAAATCTAAAAGACATCCCTGTGTTGCTAATCAGTATTTCATCTATAGATTGATTCGATTTTTTACAGCTTATCAACCATTTCCAGGCCTTTTAAAGCCGGAAACTAGTTTTAACTTCCATGAATTTTCGAGGCGGGACGATAAATAATAATACTTTAGTGATACAAGTCTGATACTTGGATTAAAATTCGGCTCCCCGATTTACAATTCCGGGACATTATCAGTTACCGAAACTGCACATCCAAGATTACAGCACCTGGTTTTCACAAACGGTCACCCATCTCCGTACTTCATGTGAAAGACGTTGCTTAACTTCGGTGGTTGTACGGCAATAGGTGTTTCAACGCGATATAACTGTAAGCGATTTATACCACCTGCACATCCAAGCTTACAGTACCTAGTATTCCCAAACGGTCACCCATCTCGGTACCGACTATGATCGACGTTGCTTAACTTCGGTGGTTGTACGGCAATCAGTGTTTCAACGCGATATAACTATAAGCGATTTATACCACGTGCACATCCAAGCTTACAGCACCTAGTATTTCCAAATGGTCACCCATCTCGGTAGCGACTATGATCGACGTTGCTTAACTTCGGTGGTTGTACGGCAATCGGTGTTTCAAATCGATATGACCGTAAGCCGTTTATACCACCTGCACATCGAAGCTTAAATGAAATTTCGATCATTTAGTCTTCCGGAGTAGAGTTGGAGAGTTGAGTAAAAGAGAACTGGCTGAATCATCCTGCAGAGTCATGGCACGTGCAACTAGAACAATCTACCCCAGTGGACGAAGTAAAGGGTTCGGTTCGAAATTCCATTCACCTGAAGAAGTTCGGCGCATACAGCTGCAGAAACGTTGTGAATATGGCAATGATGATGAGGACAACAGTCCGAATATTGTAAATAATGCAAGACGGAATATGGGAGAAACAGTAAATTTCTGCTATGCTTAACAAGATTCAGATTGGTCCAAAAATGGGCACTATTAATATGTCTGGGCCTGATCTGTCCAAAATTGTTTTATACAATGTTGAAGGGAATGGCATTTTCTACACTACTGCTTCTTTCCACAGATCCATTCTCGCAAGTCTATCACTAATCTATCGTTACTTTCATGGCATATTTTCAGAAGAGACTCATTCTTCTCTCACAACAGCCCAGACATTTACATCTATCACACGATATGCCATTTACACAGAGATGAATAAACCACATTTTCGGCGTATTCCATTTGTAAGGAGAGAGTTCCAATCAGAATGTTTTTTTCTTCCCAAGACCTGCTAATTTCTAGAACAATCGATGCTCATAGTATTTCCCACATGTTACACATTCCATTCAGTTACGCTCTACCATGATTGAATCTGTAATTTTCACAGTCCTTTCAAAATTGGTTCCTCAATGCAACCAAAATGAAGCGAAAATTTGGCTAGAGCTGCCTTTGACCGTCTTCAAAAACGACTTTGGTTTCGCCAGGAGATAAGACGATACACGAAGTTGCGAATCTACGAAGCCATGGTCAGAACAATTCTTCTCTATGGTTGTGAGACCTGGCCATTGCGGAGAGAGGATCTTCATAAGCTTGAGGCTTTCGACCACTACTGCCTCCGCCGTATCCTGCACGCGCTCCTCTCCGACCGGATCCCCATCTCGTTCATCCGCGCAACATTCTGGGCCTCGGAGAAACCCTGCTTAACAGGAGACTCCGGTGGTTCGGCCACGTGTTGCGGCAGCCTGGTGATGAGTTCGTCTGTAAACCGGTGGCGCTAAACGCACTCACTGGTTGGAGGAAGCGCCGTGGTGGTCAACTCAAGACGTGGCTCGCAAAGGTCAAAGAAGATATGGAACTCATGTCGCGTTTTCGGGGTCCGACGCTGGAATCGCGAATGGCTCGATCATGCCGTCGATCGACGTCGCGGATGCCTTGACGTGCGATGCGGTTAATTCGATTGGAGCCGGCTCAACCCACCCCGGGTGAATGCCGTTACAAGACAAGACAAGAGAATTGGGTCATCCAGCGTTGTATTGGAATGTGATTTGAGACGTTATCTTCTTTCTTTTGGTATTTAATATCCTTCACAGAAACGAGTTCTCCCCTTCTGGCATCACTTGTTGCCTCTATGTTTTCAACTTAATCCAGATATATTTTTTTAAGTTTTCTCCGAGAAAAAATAATCGCTTTCCGACACAGAGATAAACTTCCACATATTTCTAGTCAAACTATCATCCCCCGCTCTAGCTGTGTCATATCCACTTTATATTTTCTGCTGCTACACTACAACAGCTACACTGCCTCCTTACCTATTATGTCACAGATAAATCATCCAGCTGATATTTTAGAGAAGACAGACTTATAGATATTTTTGTTTGGAACTGCTAATACATATTTCAAATAACTAACATTGCGAGAAATGGTCTTACGAGATTGTCACCTTCCTAGATATTCTACGTAGACGGCTTCTGCTAATTGATTTTGTTTAACAGGATGGGTTACTTAATGACGAAATCTAAATATTTTAAACGCAATTGCATGACGTCAACTCCAGTTTAAAATGTATTGATGGTCATTTTGCAGATACAGAAAGCAAACTAGGTATCAATTATTTAGGAAATAGAAACTGCGATTGGCATCAGGGAGAATTGACCAACTTTTGAACTAATAATTGGGTATGTGAAGAACAAGCAAATACAGATATTTTTAGAAGTGGCGATTGTTTAAACAAATGATATATAAAATGGAAGACTGAAATTCGAAGGCGTATTAAATAGCGAAAAATTCCAAAAGGTAAATCGAGTATTAAGAGACAGAGTAATATTTACTAAAGGAAAAGAAAAGCTGAATGACTATCCAAAAATATTCACTAGACGAAAAGAAAGTCTAAAATACTTTCTAAAAATATTGACGAGAAGATATAAAAGCTGAAATACAATCTAAAAATATTCACTAGACGAAAAGAAAAGCTGAAATACTGTCTAAAAATATTGACGAGACGATAATAAAACCTGAAATGCTATCTAAAAATATTGACGAGAAGATATAAAAGCTGAAATACAATCTAAAAATATTCACTTGACGAAAAGAAAATCTGAAATACTATTTAAAAATAGTCACTAGACGAAAAGCTGAAATACTATGGAAAAATATTCACTAAACGAAAAGAATAGCTGGAATAATATCTAAAAATATTGACGATACGATAATAAAAGCTGAAATACTATCTAAAAATATTCACTAGAGGAAAAGAAAAGCTGAAATACTATCTAAAAATATTCACTTGACGAAAAGAAAAGCTGAAATACTATCTAAAAATATTCACTTGACGAAAAGAAAAGCTGAAATACTATCTAAAAATATTGACGAGAAGATATAAAAGCTGAAATACTATCTAAAAATATTCACTAGAGGAAAAGAAAAGCTGAAATACTATCTAAAAATATTCACTTGACGAAAAGAAAAGCTGAAATACTATCTAAAAATATTCACTCGACGAAAAGAAAAGCTGAAATACTATCTAAAAATATTCACTAGAGGAAAAGAAAAGCTGAAATACTATCTAAAAATATTGACGATACGATTATAAAAGCTGAAATACTATCTAAAAGTATTCACTAGACGATAATAAAAGCTGAAATACTATCTAAAAATATTCACTTGACGAAAAGAAAAGCTGAAATACTATCTAAAAATATTCACTAGAGGAAAAGAAAAGCTGAAATACTATCTAAAAATATTCACTTGACGAAAAGAAAAGCTGAAATACTATCTAAAAATATTCACTTGACGAAAAGAAAAGCTGAAATACTATCTAAAAATATTCACTTGACGAAAAGAAAAGCTGAAATACTATCTAAAAATATTCACTCGACGAAAAGAAAAGCTGAAATACTATCTAAAAATATTCACTAGAGGAAAAGAAAAGCTGAAATACTATCTAAAAATATTGACGATACGATAATAAAAGCTGAAATACTATCTAAAAGTATTCACTAGACGATAATAAAAGCTGAAATACTATCTAAAAATATTCACTTTACGAAAAGAAAAGCTGAAATACTATCTAAAAATATTCACTTGACGAAAAGAAAAGCTGAAATACTATCTAAAAATATTCACTAGAGGAAAAGAAAAGCTGAAATACTATCTAAAAATATTCACTTGACGAAAAGAAAAGCTGAAATACTATCTAAAAATATTCACTTGACGAAAAGAAAAGCTGAAATACTATCTAAAAATAATCACTTGACGAAAAGAAAAGCTGAAATACTATCTAAAAATATTCACTCGACGAAAAGAAAAGCTGAAATACTATCTAAAAATATTCACTAGAGGAAAAGAAAAGCTGAAATACTATCTAAAAATATTGACGATACGATAATAAAAGCTGAAATACTATCTAAAAGTATTCACTAGACGATAATAAAAGCTGAAATACTATCTAAAAATATTCACTTTACGAAAAGAAAAGCTGAAATACTATCTAAAAATATTCACTTGACGAAAAGAAAAGCTGAAATACTATCTAAAAATATTCACTAGAGGAAAAGAAAAGCTGAAATACTATCTAAAAATATTCACTTGACGAAAAGAAAAGCTGAAATACTATCTAAAAATATTCACTTGACGAAAAGAAAAGCTGAAATACTATCTAAAAATGTTGACGAGACGATAATAAAAGCTGAAATACTATCTAAAAGTATTCACTAGACGATAATAAAAGCTGAAATACTATCTAAAAGTATTCAGTAGACGATAATAAAAGCTGAAATACTATCTAAAAATATTCACTAGAGGAAAAGAAAAGCTGAAATACTATCTAAAAATATTCACTTGACGAAAAGAAAAGCTGAAATACTATCTAAAAATATTCACTTGACGAAAAGAAAAGCTGAAATACTATCTAAAAATATTCACTCGACGAAAAGAAAAGCTGAAATACTATCTAAAAATATTCACTAGAAGAAAAGAAAAGCTGAAATACTATCTAAAAATATTCACTTGACGAAAAGAAAAGCTGAAATACTATCTAAAAATATTCACTTGACGAAAAGAAAAGCTGAAATACTATCTAAAAATATTCACTCGACGAAAAGAAAAGCTGAAATACTATCTAAAAATATTCACTAGAGGAAAAGAAAAGCTGAAATACTATCTAAAAATATTGACGATACGATTATAAAAGCTGAAATACTATCTAAAAATGTTGACGAGACGATAATAAAAGCTGAAATACTATCTAAAAGTATTCACTAGACGATAATAAAAGCTGAAATACTATCTAAAAATATTCACTTTACGAAAAGAAAAGCTGAAATACTATCTAAAAATATTCACTTGACGAAAAGAAAAGCTGAAATACTATCTAAAAATATTCACTTGACGAAAAGAAAAGCTGAAATACTATCTAAAAATATTCACTTGACGAAAAGAAAAGCTGAAATACTATCTAAAAATATTCACTTGACGAAAAGAAAAGCTGAAATACTATCTAAAAATAATCACTTGACGAAAAGAAAAGCTGAAATACTATCTAAAAATATTCACTCGACGAAAAGAAAAGCTGAAATACTATCTAAAAATATTCACTAGAGGAAAAGAAAAGCTGAAATACTATCTAAAAATATTGACGATACGATAATAAAAGCTGAAATACTATCTAAAAGTATTCACTAGACGATAATAAAAGCTGAAATACTATCTAAAAATATTCACTTTACGAAAAGAAAAGCTGAAATACTATCTAAAAATATTCACTTGACGAAAAGAAAAGCTGAAATACTATCTAAAAATATTCACTAGAGGAAAAGAAAAGCTGAAATACTATCTAAAAATATTCACTTGACGAAAAGAAAAGCTGAAATACTATCTAAAAATATTCACTTGACGAAAAGAAAAGCTGAAATACTATCTAAAAATATTCACTAGAGGAAAAGAAAAGCTGAAATACTATCTAAAAATATTCACTCGACGAAAAGAAAAGCTGAAATACTATCTAAAAATATTCACTAGAGGAAAAGAAAAGCTGAAATACTATCTAAAAATATTGACGATACGATAATAAAAGCTGAAATACTATCTAAAAGTATTCACTAGACGATAATAAAAGCTGAAATACTATCTAAAAATATTCACTTTACGAAAAGAAAAGCTGAAATACTATCTAAAAATATTCACTTGACGAAAAGAAAAGCTGAAATACTATCTAAAAATATTCACTAGAGGAAAAGAAAAGCTGAAATACTATCTAAAAATATTCACTTGACGAAAAGAAAAGCTGAAATACTATCTAAAAATATTCACTTGACGAAAAGAAAAGCTGAAATACTATCTAAAAATAATCACTTGACGAAAAGAAAAGCTGAAATACTATCTAAAAATATTCACTCGACGAAAAGAAAAGCTGAAATACTATCTAAAAATATTCACTAGAGGAAAAGAAAAGCTGAAATACTATCTAAAAATATTGACGATACGATAATAAAAGCTGAAATACTATCTAAAAGTATTCACTAGACGATAATAAAAGCTGAAATACTATCTAAAAATATTCACTTTACGAAAAGAAAAGCTGAAATACTATCTAAAAATATTCACTTGACGAAAAGAAAAGCTGAAATACTATCTAAAAATATTCACTAGAGGAAAAGAAAAGCTGAAATACTATCTAAAAATATTCACTTGACGAAAAGAAAAGCTGAAATACTATCTAAAAATATTCACTTGACGAAAAGAAAAGCTGAAATACTATCTAAAAATGTTGACGAGACGATAATAAAAGCTGAAATACTATCTAAAAGTATTCACTAGACGATAATAAAAGCTGAAATACTATCTAAAAGTATTCAGTAGACGATAATAAAAGCTGAAATACTATCTAAAAATATTCACTTTACGAAAAGAAAAGCTGAAATACTATCTAAAAATATTCACTTGACGAAAAGAAAAGCTGAAATACTATCTAAAAATATTCACTAGAGGAAAAGAAAAGCTGAAATACTATCTAAAAATATTCACTTGACGAAAAGAAAAGCTGAAATACTATCTAAAAATATTCACTTGACGAAAAGAAAAGCTGAAATACTATCTAAAAATGTTGACGAGACGATAATAAAAGCTGAAATACTATCTAAAAGTATTCACTAGACGATAATAAAAGCTGAAATACTATCTAAAAATATTCACTTTACGAAAAGAAAAGCTGAAATACTATCTAAAAATATTCACTAGAGGAAAAGAAAAGCTGAAATACTATCTAAAAATATTCACTTGACGAAAAGAAAAGCTGAAATACTATCTAAAAATATTCACTTGACGAAAAGAAAAGCTGAAATACTATCTAAAAATATTCACTCGACGAAAAGAAAAGCTGAAATACTATCTAAAAATATTCACTAGAGGAAAAGAAAAGCTGAAATACTATCTAAAAATATTGACGATACGATAATAAAAGCTGAAATACTATCTAAAAGTATTCACTAGACGATAATAAAAGCTGAAATACTATCTAAAAATATTCACTTTACGAAAAGAAAAGCTGAAATACTATCTAAAAATATTCACTTGACGAAAAGAAAAGCTGAAATACTATCTAAAAATATTCACTAGAGGAAAAGAAAAGCTGAAATACTATCTAAAAATATTCACTTGACGAAAAGAAAAGCTGAAATACTATCTAAAAATATTCACTTGACGAAAAGAAAAGCTGAAATACTATCTAAAAATGTTGACGAGACGATAATAAAAGCTGAAATACTATCTAAAAGTATTCACTAGACGATAATAAAAGCTGAAATACTATCTAAAAGTATTCAGTAGACGATAATAAAAGCTGAAATACTATCTAAAAATATTCACTTTACGAAAAGAAAAGCTGAAATACTATCTAAAAATATTCACTTGACGAAAAGAAAAGCTGAAATACTATCTAAAAATATTCACTAGAGGAAAAGAAAAGCTGAAATACTATCTAAAAATATTCACTTGACGAAAAGAAAAGCTGAAATACTATCTAAAAATATTCACTTGACGAAAAGAAAAGCTGAAATACTATCTAAAAATGTTGACGAGACGATAATAAAAGCTGAAATACTATCTAAAAGTATTCACTAGACGATAATAAAAGCTGAAATACTATCTAAAAATATTCACTTTACGAAAAGAAAAGCTGAAATACTATCTAAAAATATTCACTAGAGGAAAAGAAAAGCTGAAATACTATCTAAAAATATTCACTTGACGAAAAGAAAAGCTGAAATACTATCTAAAAATATTCACTTGACGAAAAGAAAAGCTGAAATACTATCTAAAAATATTCACTCGACGAAAAGAAAAGCTGAAATACTATCTAAAAATATTCACTAGAGGAAAAGAAAAGCTGAAATACTATCTAAAAATATTGACGATACGATAATAAAAGCTGAAATACTATCTAAAAGTATTCACTAGACGATAATAAAAGCTGAAATACTATCTAAAAATATTCACTTTACGAAAAGAAAAGCTGAAATACTATCTAAAAATATTCACTTGACGAAAAGAAAAGCTGAAATACTATCTAAAAATATTCACTAGAGGAAAAGAAAAGCTGAAATACTATCTAAAAATATTCACTTTACGAAAAGAAAAGCTGAAATACTATCTAAAAATATTCACTTGACGAAAAGAAAAGCTGAAATACTATCTAAAAATATTCACTAGAGAAAAAGAAAAGCTGAAATACTATCTAAAAATATTCACTTGACGAAAAGAAAAGCTGGAATACTATCTAAAAATATTCACTTGACGAAAAGAAAAGCTGAAATACTATCTAAAAATATTCACTCGACGAAAAGAAAAGCTGAAATACTATCTAAAAATATTCACTAGAGGAAAAGAAAAGCTGAAATACTATCTAAAAATATTCACTTGACGAAAAGAAAAGCTGAAATACTATCTAAAAATATTCACTTGACGAAAAGAAAAGCTGAAATACTATCTAAAAATATTCACTTGACGAAAAGAAAAGCTGACATACTATCTAAAAATATTCACTCGACGAAAAGAAAAGCTGAAATACTATCTAAAAATATTCACTAGAGGAAAAGAAAAGCTGAAATACTATCTAAAAATATTGACGATACGATAATAAAAGCTGAAATACTATCTAAAAGTATTCACTAGACGATAATAAAAGCTGAAATACTATCTAAAAATATTCACTTTACGAAAAGAAAAGCTGAAATACTATCTAAAAATATTCACTTGACGAAAAGAAAAGCTGAAATACTATCTAAAAATATTCACTAGAGGAAAAGAAAAGCTGAAATACTATCTAAAAATATTCACTTTACGAAAAGAAAAGCTGAAATACTATCTAAAAATATTCACTTGACGAAAAGAAAAGCTGAAATACTATCTAAAAATATTCACTAGAGGAAAAGAAAAGCTGAAATACTATCTAAAAATATTCACTTGACGAAAAGAAAAGCTGGAATACTATCTAAAAATATTCACTTGACGAAAAGAAAAGCTGAAATACTATCTAAAAATATTCACTCGACGAAAAGAAAAGCTGAAATACTATCTAAAAATATTCACTAGAGGAAAAGAAAAGCTGAAATACTATCTAAAAATATTGTCGATACGATAATAAAAGCTGAAATACTATCTAAAAGTATTCACTAGACGATAATAAAAGCTGAAATACTATCTAAAAATATTCACTTGACGAAAAGAAAAGCTGAAATACTATCTAAAAATATTCACTAGAGGAAAAGAAAAGCTGAAATACTATCTAAAAATATTCACTTGACGAAAAGAAAAGCTGAAATACTATCTAAAAATATTCACTTGACGAAAAGAAAAGCTGAAATACTATCTAAAAATATTCACTCGACGAAAAGAAAAGCTGAAATACTATCTAAAAATATTCACTAGAGGAAAAGAAAAGCTGAAATACTATCTAAAAATATTGACGATACGATAATAAAAGCTGAAATACTATCTAAAAGTATTCACTAGACGATAATAAAAGCTGAAATACTATCTAAAAATATTCACTTTACGAAAAGAAAAGCTGAAATACTATCTAAAAATATTCACTTGACGAAAAGAAAAGCTGAAATACTATCTAAAAATATTCACTAGAGGAAAAGAAAAGCTGAAATACTATCTAAAAATATTCACTTGACGAAAAGAAAAGCTGAAATACTATCTAAAAATATTCACTAGACGAAAAGAAAAGCTGAAATACTATCTAAAAATATTGACGAGACGATAATAAAACCTAAATTACTATCTAAAAATATTCACTAGAGGAAAAGAAAAGCTGAAATACTATCTAAAAATATTCACTTGACGAAAAGAAAAGCTGAAATACTATCTAAAAATATTCACTTGACGAAAAGAAAAGCTGAAATACTATCTAAAAATATTCACTAGAGGAAAAGAAAAGCTGAAATACTATCTAAAAATATTCACTTGACGAAAAGAAAAGCTGAAATACAATCTAAAAATATTCACTTGACGAAAAGAAAAGCTGAAATACTATCTAAAAATATTCACTAGAAGAAAAGAAAAGCTGAAATACTATCTAAAAATATTCACTTGACGAAAAGAAAAGCTGAAATACTATCTAAAAATATTCACTAGAGGAAAAGAAAAGCTGAAATACTATCTAAAAATATTCACTAGACGAAAAGAAAAGCTGAAATACTATCTAAAAATATTCACTTGACGAAAAGAAAAGCTGAAATACTATCTAAAAATATTCACTAGAAGAAAAGAAAAGCTGAAATACTATCTAAAAATATTCACTTGACGAAAAGAAAAGCTGAAATACTATCTAAAAATATTCACTTGACGAAAAGAAAAGCTGAAATACTATCTAAAAATATTCACTAGAGGAAAAGAAAAGCTGAAATACTATATAAAAATATTCACTTGACGAAAAGAAAAGCTGAAATACTATCTAAAAATATTCACTTGACGAAAAGAAAAGCTGAAATACTATCTAAAAATGTTGACGAGACGATAATAAAAGCTGAAATACTATCTAAAAGTATTCACTAGAGGAAAAGAAAAGCTGAAATACTATCTAAAAGTATTCACTAGACGATAATAAAAGCTGAAATACTATCTAAAAGTATTCACTAGACGATAATAAAAGCTGAAATACTATCTAAAAATATTCACTAGACGAAAAGAAAAGCTGAAATACTATCTAAAAATATTGACGAGACGATAATAAAACCTGAATTACTATCTAAAAATATTCACTAGACGAAAAGAAAAGCTGAAATACTATCTAAAAATATTCACTTGACGAAAAGAAAAGCTGAAATACTATCTAAAAATATTCACTAGAGGAAAAGAAAAGCTGAAATACTATCTAAAAATATTCACTTGACGAAAAGAAAAGCTGAAATAAAATCTAAAAATATTCACTAGAGGAAAAGAAAAGCTGAAATACTATCTAAAAATATTCACTAGAGGAAAAGAAAAGCTGAAATACTATCTAAAAATATTGACGATACGATAATAAAAGCTGAAATACTATCTAAAAGTATTCACTAGACGATAATAAAAGCTGAAATACTATCTAAAAATATTCACTTTACGAAAAGAAAAGCTGAAATACTATCTAAAAATATTCACTTGACGAAAAGAAAAGCTGAAATACTATCTAAAAATATTCACTAGAGGAAAAGAAAAGCTGAAATACTATCTAAAAATATTGACGATACGATAATAAAAGCTGAAATACTATCTAAAAGTATTCACTAGACGATAATAAAAGCTGAAATACTATCTAAAAATATTCACTTTACGAAAAGAAAAGCTGAAATACTATCTAAAAATATTCACTTGACGAAAAGAAAAGCTGAAATACTATCTAAAAATATTCACTAGAGGAAAAGAAAAGCTGAAATACTATCTAAAAATATTCACTTTACGAAAAGAAAAGCTGAAATACTATCTAAAAATATTCACTTGACGAAAAGAAAAGCTGAAATACTATCTAAAAATATTCACTAGAGGAAAAGAAAAGCTGAAATACTATCTAAAAATATTCACTTGACGAAAAGAAAAGCTGAAATACTATCTAAAAATATTCACTTGACGAAAAGAAAAGCTGAAATACTATCTAAAAATATTCACTCGACGAAAAGAAAAGCTGAAATACTATCTAAAAATATTCACTAGAGGAAAAGAAAAGCTGAAATACTATCTATAAATATTGACGATACGATAATAAAAGCTGAAATACTATCTAAAAGTATTCACTAGACGATAATAAAAGCTGAAATACTATCTAAAAATATTCACTTTACGAAAAGAAAAGCTGAAATACTATCTAAAAATATTCACTTGACGAAAAGAAAAGCTGAAATACTATCTAAAAATATTCACTAGAGGAAAAGAAAAGCTGAAATACTATCTAAAAATATTCACTTGACGAAAAGAAAAGCTGAAATACTATCTAAAAATATTCACTAGACGAAAAGAAAAGCTGAAATACTATCTAAAAATATTGACGAGACGATAATAAAACCTGAATTACTATCTAAAAATATTCACTAGAGGAAAAGAAAAGCTGAAATACTATCTAAAAATATTCACTTGACGAAAAGAAAAGCTGAAATACTATCTAAAAATATTCACTTGACGAAAAGAAAAGCTGAAATACTATCTAAAAATATTCACTAGAGGAAAAGAAAAGCTGAAATACTATCTAAAAATATTCACTTGACGAAAAGAAAAGCTGAAATACAATCTAAAAATATTCACTAGAGGAAAAGAAAAGCTGAAATACTATCTAAAAATATTCACTAGACGAAAAGAAAAGCTGAAATACTATCTAAAAATATTCACTTGACGAAAAGAAAAGCTGAAATACTATCTAAAAATATTCACTAGAAGAAAAGAAAAGCTGAAATACTATCTAAAAATATTCACTTGACGAAAAGAAAAGCTGAAATACTATCTAAAAATATTCACTTGACGAAAAGAAAAGCTGAAATACTATCTAAAAATATTCACTAGAGGAAAAGAAAAGCTGAAATACTATATAGAAATATTCACTTGACGAAAAGAAAAGCTGAAATACTATCTAAAAATATTCACTTGACGAAAAGAAAAGCTGAAATACTATCTAAAAATGTTGACGAGACGATAATAAAAGCTGAAATACTATCTAAAAGTATTCACTAGAGGAAAAGAAAAGCTGAAATACTATCTAAAAGTATTCACTAGACGATAATAAAAGCTGAAATACTATCTAAAAGTATTCACTAGACGATAATAAAAGCTGAAATACTATCTAAAAATATTCACTAGACGAAAAGAAAAGCTGAAATACTATCTAAAAATATTGACGAGACGATAATAAAACCTGAATTACTATCTAAAAATATTCACTAGACGAAAAGAAAAGCTGAAATACTATCTAAAAATATTCACTTGACGAAAAGAAAAGCTGAAATACTATCTAAAAATATTCACTAGAGGAAAAGAAAAGCTGAAATACTATCTAAAAATATTCACTTGACGAAAAGAAAAGCTGAAATACAATCTAAAAATATTCACTAGAGGAAAAGAAAAGCTGAAATACTATCTAAAAATATTCACTAGACGAAAAGAAAAGCTGAAATACTATCTAAAAATATTCACTTGACGAAAAGAAAAGCTGAAATACTATCTAAAAATATTCACTAGAAGAAAAGAAAAGCTGAAATACTATCTAAAAATATTCACTTGACGAAAAGAAAAGCTGAAATACTATCTAAAAATATTCACTTGACGAAAAGAAAAGCTGAAATACTATCTAAAAATATTCACTAGAGGAAAAGAAAAGCTGAAATACTATATAAAAATATTCACTTGACGAAAAGAAAAGCTGAAATACTATCTAAAAATATTCACTTGACGAAAAGAAAAGCTGAAATACTATCTAAAAATGTTGACGAGACGATAATAAAAGCTGAAATACTATCTAAAAGTATTCACTAGAGGAAAAGAAAAGCTGAAATACTATCTAAAAGTATTCACTAGACGATAATAAAAGCTGAAATACTATCTAAAAATATTCACTAGACGAAAAGAAAAGCTGAAATACTATCTAAAAATATTGACGAGACGATAATAAAACCTGAATTACTATCTAAAAATATTCACTAGACGAAAAGAAAAGCTGAAATACTATCTAAAAATATTCACTTGACGAAAAGAAAAGCTGAAATACTATCTAAAAATGTTGACGAGACGATAATAAAAGCTGAAATACTATCTAAAAATATTCACTAGATGATAATAAAAGCTGAAGTACTATCTAAAAATATTCACTAGACGAAAAGAAAAGCGTGCTGAAATACTATCTAATAAGAAACTTCTTTTAAATCCTTGAAAAAATCTCAGATGAAGAAGAGCCTTTATGCAACAGAAATATGTTTCTTGACAAGAATGATGTGAATACCTTGAAAGTTTAAAGAAAAATTGGAAACTAAGAAAAGTTACTAATACTTGACATGGAAAGATACATTTGAGTTTTGTAGGCACATAATGAGAAAAGAGGGTTTGGGAAATTGATACTCACAGTACAGATTGAAGGCAAGAGTGAATGAGGAAAACAGTGTGTAACGTACCTTGGGAGCTTGAGTAAAGGTGGAACAGGGTTCAGGATAGATAAAAAAATAATATATATTTAGAATAAAAAAATGTATTTAGAATCAGAAAAAGAAAGATGATATTTCTGTTACACATAATTGAGGTATGAGGGTTTGGAAAAATTGACACACCCAAGAGATATTTAAAGAAAATGGGACAGATGATAACCTCCAGTAAACTGCCCAACGAGGTTTTGAGATACGAAGGAGAGGAAATTTTGGAGAGCAATTATCGGCTAAATCCTGAAAGGATACCTCTAGAGAAGAAGATTCATCTATAGAGGAAAAAATTTTTCTCGTGTTATTTTGGACATATCATTTAATTTATCATCTTGAACGTTGTCTACTTATTCCGTTTTTATATGATTGCTACTAGCAAATAGGGTGACTAAACTACAACAAATTTTTATATTTTTTTTAAATGTACAAGCAATGCAAGCCCCAAGAGCCATTCATGATAGAGTGCTACTAAATAATGCTGTATGGACGTAAAGTGAAAGCACAGTTTATGATAATATGTATGAAAGGTTATCATTGAATATAGACTCGGATAAGATGGTAAAGTTTGGAGAATCATTCGCTCGGAAGTCTGTTCCTCAAAATATTGTTTTTTGGGAAGAAGCTGTCCGAGTGGTATTTCCTTCTTGCCACTGAAATTCGAAAGGAATGAATATGATTCGCGCATGTGGATAAGTCATGACTGGTCTTAGCTGTAAATTTCGGAAGAGATGGAACTTGAGAATGCATAAAAAAATTTTACCAACGGAACATTTAATGTCAGAGGACTCGTGAAAAAAGAAAAGCGGTAATTATTGTCTCGGGACGTCCATAATTATGACACTGACCTATGTTTCCTAACAAAACCCAACATCAACGCAGGAATTGATATTAATATTCGAAGTCAGATAACTTTGGAAACAGTAAAACTTATGTAAATTATTCTCCATCAATACCAAATGAAAGCATAACATCCGTAGACATTGTACAAACAATGACATTATTCTTTTTAAACAACTATGAATGTATTTCCATTATTCTCCATAAACTTTAAAAAAAGACATTGAACACTTTGGATGTCCTGCTACACTTTCATGACTAAGCAAAAGACAGATAGGTTTTATGAGGTCCGATAAAAGATATATATATATATATATATATATATATATATATATATATATATATATATAAGCATTTCACCCCAAGAAAGGCGGAGTGCCACTAGTAGGCAAGAGTGAAAGTAAGAGCAAAGCCTAAGTGAGGTTTGAGGAAAGAATACAGAGAAGAACGGGGCTCAAAGCATCAGAAGATGTCGATTGATATTACATTTAATTTTTTAAGGTTTTACTTATCAGGGAACCAAGTATCCGAAAGGGTTCCACTGTCGGGAAGTGCGAGAGAAGAAGCTGTTGGTGTCTCGACATTAAAAGGGTCAGACCGAAATGCCAAACTAGTAGCACGTTTAAATTCATGCAGTCGACACACCAATGAACATATCTCGTCAGAGCAGTAGCCATAGAAATATTTATAGTGTATACCGAGCGTACATACATTCAGGTAAGGATGTAAATTTTATTTGGGTTCTATTGAAAATCCTTGGAAAGTTCTTCTCTATCATCATCGAATGATTTTAGGTAATATAAAATAAAAAAAGCACTGCTCTCTCTAAATATTTCTGGGAATTAAAAAACGGTGCTAATGCACCTAGGATATTGTAGCAAGTGCCAAACCTTATAACGGAAAAGGAAATAAATTAACTTTTGCCTTGTTGAAAAACACTTAAATAATCCGAACTTATTAAACAAGACAAATGAATTGATGTTTACGTGAGCACATAAAAATAAATATCTACTTAATAACGTTGATCCAGATTAATTTTTAATGTAAGTTAAGGTCTAATTTTAATGTAAATTACTATTTATTTTGAATATAAATTAATTTTTATTTTTTGTTTTTTAAATGAGAACAAATAATCTCCCTTTATTTCATTTTTTTCAATTCAAAAATTAATTTTCACAACACCAAAATATTTTTTTTAAATTTTATTTTTTCTTACAAACATATATAAATCGCGCTTATTTTAATTGCAAAATATAATTTTCAAAATTAAAAAAACTGTAATCTAGTATAATATATAACAGCACCAACATTGATATTAAAATCCTAACTAGGTAACGCTCAGTTCATACTAAGCATCTGAAGATTGTGCTGTGCTTGAAACTCCGAGTCGTGCCAGTGGTGAGTGATATATATATATATATATATATATATATATATATATATATATATATATATATATATATATATTCAAGTTCAAATATTTCAATTGAGAATTTATTATATAAATTTTGTAATTTGGTAAATCCACCAATTCTTTTGTTGTAAGTGTTTTCCAGTTAATGTGACTAATTACATAGTTCAATTGAACTAATTACATAGTTCAATTAATAGAGTGATATGTCTTTAATTAATAGAGTGATATGTCTTTAATTAATAGAGTGATATGTCTTAGTAGTTTTCTCCGGAATTTCGTACTGCGGATCCATTGTTTTCATAAACGTATTATATTAGGCAGCAAATATTTTATATTATAAAGAGATAATCATACATTGAATCAATTAGCAACATTAATGCAATTAATGGCGAAATCTCTTCGCTAACAGACTTAATATAAGCATTAAACTATCCACTGTGCCATGTGTCCTTGGATAAAAGCGTTAGTTAGATCCAGTGACATGACACAAAGAGTGTGAGTTCAATACCTGGTTAAGGCAGTGGAGAAGTTTCAGACGGGAATTAACAGGAGATAAATAACATCCATTAGACATGGCACGTGGAACTAGAACAGTCTACCCCAGTGAGCGAAATAAAGGGTTCAGTTCGACATTCCAACCACCTGAAGAAGGCCGGACACGTACAACGGACGAAACTTTGTAATAAATATGGCAACAAAGATGACAACAATAGTCCGAATAATGTAAATAGTGTACATAATACCTCATCTCAGAAATATAGGCAGATACTGAAAGGGCCGAAACGTTATAATAAATATAGTGACAAAGATGAGGACAATAGTCCGAATAATGTAAATAGTGTACATAATACCTCATCTCAGAAATATAGACAGATACTAAAAGGCCGAAACGTTGTAATAAATATGGCAACAAAGATGAGGACAATAGTGCGAATAATGTAAATAGTGTACATAATACCTCATCCCAGAAATATAGACAGATACTGTTATGCATTATATATAAAAAATATCTGATGTTTTTTAAACTTAACTCTTAAATATGTGTTTGTTAATTTGTGTTGAAATATATAATGGATCTTCTTACTGTACGATACATTCTTTTATCAATAATTTTACCTGAGATCTGAATTAAACATTTTTTTTAGAAAGTTATTGACCATAACACATTTCTTCTGATTTTGTAAATGGTGCCTACGAGCCTAAACCTTCTTATCTCAGATAGTGAGAGGTTTCCTGTGATTTGCCTACAGTAGTAGAAGCAATCAAACATTGAATTCGCGAGTGATACTTCACCCTTCCAAATGTTTTAAGTCTCTTGCGGCGTACACTCGATATAATAGCACTCTACATGGTATTGTCCATAGTAATTCCTTGGTGATACTCGTGTGATCTTTATCCATATCGCATTCGAATCAGGGTGGATTAATGGTTAGCGCCTTGGATTGAAGAGCGAGTTTGAATTCCAGACGAGTTCATTACAATCACATACCTTAAGAAAGATAGGAATCTATCTTTTCTACCCCAAATTTATAGGTAAAATAGCAAAACAGACCGGGTCCTATGACCTTGGAAACCAGTCTAGGAAAAGGAAAATCTGATTACAAACCACCAGCTGCCTTGTAGGTCCTACGTCTTTAGGCTAGAAGAAAGTAACAAAAAAAAACTTCTCTGAGTGAGGAACAAAGTAAACTCAATATCCCCCGCTGCAAAACGAATCCGCAAGCTGTTGCACTATTCTACCTTGAATGTCAACATGAACCACAATTCTGGGATAGGGCTGAATGGTGGCCACTTCGGCGTAAAAATGCGCGACTAAATCATGACCATGGTCATAATGGCGACCATGGTCATAATGGCTCCCGTAGTTATAATGGCTTCCGTAGTCACCTCCTATTTCCGAAAATGGGTAGTCCCCCGGTGTCAACATCTCACGAGAGTTGAGTTATATTTGCGCTACACAGCGTACTAAATCCCCTCACTGAAGCAGGAAAGCAGTGGAAGGGAGCAAAAGAAAGAAGGAATTATGAGTACACTAAACAATTTGGGGTAACAAAACACCCCGTATGACTAACGCAGGTTTAAACGTGAGGCTGCTCCCTGACCACGACAATCTTAACCTCTTCATGTCTAGGGTCAAACATTATTTATCATTCATATCCTCATAATATATGCGTCCTCTATTCGTGCAATTACAACAATTTTATTCAATAACCTTTCCCTTGTGTGATTCAATGGCCTTTTATTTGGTTAAGAATAGGATAAAACTATATATTTATTTGGTTAAAGAAAAGGATAAAATTATATATTTATTTGGTTAAGGAAAGGATAAAACTATTATATCCGCGCGTCATTTTTTTTCACTGATGTTCACCAAGAGAAACGCAAGGTAGAGTTTTATAGAATAAGAGCTACCACCCCCAAGCAAGGTGATAATGTTAAAGACACAAGGGGCTACCGGAATTCGAAAAGAAAGCAAATACTTCAGAATGAACCGGGAATCCAATCCTAAACATGAAATTAGGAATAAACTTCTACTCCTATTCAAAAGACTGGAGGAGAGTGAACCGGGTGACAGGAAAACATGTCTTCTCTTATTGTGAAGGAAATAAAAAATACAAAATGATTAAAAAATAAGGGAAATAAAATTTCAGCATTTTAGGGGAGACTTTAGAAGTACAGAGTCGAAGCAGACTTTAGAAGAAACCTGAAACCCAATCCTAAACTTGAAACTAGAAATAAACTTCTACTTCTAGCCAAAAGATTGGGGAGTAGAGTGTGAAACGGATACAAAAAGCTTAAAAACCAAGAGAAATAAAATATCAAGGTTTATGCGGTGACTTTAGAAGAATAGAGTTGAAGCAGAGTTTAGAAGGAACCGGAAACTGAATCCTAAACAAAAAACAAACGATAAACATCAACTCCCATTCAAAAGATCGGAGATGAGTGTGAATTGGCCGATAGGCAACCTATCAACTCTTATTGGGGAGGATTTTTTTTTTAAATGATTTATGTACATTCAGTGGTTAAAATCAAATTATTTAATACATTTTGCTTTATTCTTAAATATATCATAGTTTCATTTTGTACATTTCTCTCGGCTATGACAGTAAACTACATCCAGAAGCAAGATCTGTGATTGAGAGGTTTTGAAGAGCGTGAAACCAACTCTTAATCTCTGTTGTCCCCAGGTCCACCCTGATCCAGGGTTGTAGCACATGTTAGGGTTCCAGTCATGGGCATATAGTGAACCTCCCCCCCAAAAAAAGGAAAGAATAAAAAAATAAATTACCAGCAGATAGATTTTTGTAAAAATGAATAATTATTAAACTCACAAGAAAATTAAATTTCGACATTGTAAATGACTCATAAGATGTTAATATGTCGTTAAACAACAAAGATTTTGAAAACAGACAAATCTAAAATAGTATATATATTCTGAAAATATGACTCCGCAACTGGGAATCGAAACCGTACCTACACATAAGCTTTTTTTATCTGTGACATTACATAACCACGCCTTTGCATGTAAGTCTATAAAATGTGGATATTTATGGATCTGCTCAAAGCAGCCGGTGTCAGCTTCTGCCTTTTCCCATGTCCATTTGACCCCTATAACGCGGTTTGACCTGTTGTGATGGTGTGTCAAAATATAATCTTCGAAAATGTCGATATAAAGACATTTGAGTAGCTCCTTAATGGCTAACAAAGCCCGGTAAATCTCGAAGACACCATAACAAGATGCCCGTAAAAGAAATATGAAGAAAGAAGAAGAAATAGAAATATATGAAGGAATGTGAAAAGAAAGAGTAAAAAAAAAAACGATTGAATCACGAGAAAGGCAAATATGTTCTCGGAATAAAACTCTTATTGGTAAAATAAACAATGCAATGGAAGGATGAAGAACGAAGTTCTTTGCTGAGAGAAAGACGACAGTATGAATTGGTTGGGAAATATATAAGGAATAAAATGCGCCTCTCTTTTACTAAGCGAGCAAGTCCCATTACATTTGTATTCTTTTAGTAAGGACTAAGTTCAAATTTTCTAATAACAGTTGCTTCATGAAACAGAATTCCAGGAGGATGCTTTCCCGACAAACTCTTCAAGTCTAAGGTTAACAGCTATCTTAATTTATTTTCATAATTTGTGCCTCTTCTTCTTACCGGACACACAACTTCAATAACCCTCTACTTGAGTGGCCTTTCGGTGAAAATTGTTAAAAAATGTTCATACAATGCAAAACCCAAGAGACCCGCAAGATGATAACTAACTGAAGTTGTTGTGTGGACGCAGGAGGAAGAATTGTGCAGACTATGAGAATAGGCCATGGTTGATCTCAGACTTGAAGGGGTTAATATTGTACTATTCAAGGAAACACTCTCTTGGTCGTCTGGGCCATAAAGCAGCTGCTGTTGGAAGAAGCTGTCCGGATGGAACTTCTTTGCCAATGGAATATGAAGAAAAATGGGATTATTCGCTTCTGGATATGGAATGAGCTTTCTTAGCTTCTAAAAGGATGACCGGTCCAGCTATCTATCTATCTATCTATCTATCTATCTATCTATCTATCTATCTATCTATCTATCTAAATCTGCTTCTTATCTATCTATCTATCTATATTTATTCATTACCCACCTACCTACATATCTATCTATCTATCTATCTCAATCTGCTCATTATATATATATATATATATATATATATATATATATAGTATGATGTATGCATGTGTATAAATCAGTGGGCATGTATATGTGTGCATGTATGTATAAGTATACAAAAAAGGTTTCAATATGCATATGCCAGAGCGTGTGTGTATGTATGCACACGTGTGTGAAAGTGTGTATATGTACATGACAAAAAATCCCAGATTTAAAATCCATCAATACCAAACAGCGCTAATATAGATATAGATAAAACGAATAGACGGACAGTGACTCTCTTAAGACTAGACATTAGGAGATGATAATCTAAGGTAATTTAATTTGATTTATGATTCCCACTTATCCTCATCGAACCCAAGAGACTATTTTCACAAGCAGTTTTGTCATTCCTTCTGTCTAATCTAAGCCACTTGGTCCCATCCTCATCCCCTATCTATCTATCTATCTATCTATCTATCTATCCCAACCTTTTTTCCTATCTCTCTATCTATCAATCTATCTCAGCTTTTCTTCCTATCTATCCATCTCAGCCTGTCTTCCTATCTATCTATCCCAACCCTTTCTTTCTTTCTTTCTTTCTTTCTTTCAGTTATGGTAACCTATCTACATTGGAATGAACTCTTCATCATTCATAAATACTAACCTGCGAGACTTCCTAAGGAGAAAGTCGGGACGCAGTGTAACCTGACAGTTCGGACAGACACTTCTATCTTCTAATAACACTTTTATTTTGTATATATGTTCTGTTATTTCAATACACTTGTTCAACCTACCTTCTTCTTTCCGTGTCTTTCGTTCTGGACCCTAACAGGTCACAACACTATCTATCTATCTATCTATCTATCTATCTATCTATCTATCTATCTATCTATCCCAACCTTTCTTCCTATCTATCTATCTATCTATCTATCTATCTATCTATCTATCTATCTATCTATCTGACTGATTGAACAAACGTTCCTTTATACAACAAAACATTTCAAAATGATAATTGTGTTTCCTGGCAATAAATCAATGTAATTTAAAGTTCAATGTTCGCTAGTAAATGAGATCGAAACCAAAAGGATTTTTTTTCGGCATATGTCGTGAATTATCCTAGAGGCTTTTCCTATAACTAACATTTTCGACGTTATTGATTACACAATTTCACCTTTAAATATACCTGAAATAAGAACTCTCTCATTAATGAAAGAAGGTTCAATTTCTAAAGTGTTTGCAGAATGTGACCATTCCCAGAAGCAGTGTACAACAAATGAACAAGAAACGTTCAGGGGAAATTTTACAGCTGGTCAGAAAAATGTGCGTCCCGTGTCATATCTGGGGAAATATATATAATTGGTAGCTACTTGGGCATTAGGGATATCAGCGGAATTGGGCAAGAAATCATTTTTGACTATGTAGTCTCTGCAGAAATATTCAACTTGAAGTAACTTCATGTAAAACTTCAAAATGATTATTTATTTAACTTATTCCTAAAAATATTTATATATTTGAGAATGAGTATCATTCTTTCAATTATTTCATGCAGAATATTGCCCTTATCTTTGTTGATATTATCACAAGGTTTCGGTCTTTATGGCTTTTAGCCTTCATCAGTAGCTTGTCAACCCGTGCAAAATTTCTAAATTTCTATATTTAATCTAAATCTGATTGTTTTCGTTCCGTTGATAGTATCTAGAAATAAATCGTGTAGTTCTTATTTAGTAGTACCCAGTTATTTATCGCCCTTTACCATGAGTCTTTAACTGTACGAAAAGTTTGTTTTACGGTATATCAACATAATTGGTAAAATTCATTGCTGGTAATATTTTTTTACAAAAATGTATGGCTGGTGATATTTTCAGAAATGTATTACTGATAGTAATTTTTTTACAGACATATATTGCTGGATTTGAATCCTATTGTTGCACTTAAATGTATTGCTGGTAATTCTTTTTTAAAATGTATTGTTGGTAATATTTTCAAAAATGTATTGCTGGTGATAATGTATTGCTAGTAATAATTTTTTACAAAAGTGTATTGCTGAAATTAAAACCTATTTTGCACTTAAATGTATTGCTGGTAATTCTTTTTTCAAAATGTTTTGCTGATAATATTTTCAAAATGTATTGCTGGTAATAATCTATTGTTGGTAATATTTCTTTTACAAAAATGTAGTGGTGGAATTAAAGCCTGTTTTTTAGAGTCAAACTGCTGATAATTTTTTTTTCAAAGATATATTGCTGTCAATAATGTATTGTGGGTAATAATTTTTTACAAAAATATATTGCAGGTATTAAAACCGATATTTACACTTTCCTAGAAATTTGACCTCAGATTAGGGGTTAACTATTTAAACATAGCTGGGACTTTAATAGGTGCTACCACCCCGGGACTGGGTGAATCTGGAAATACCAGCAATTAAGAGGTGGTTCTACGCTCCTCAAAACTTCTTAATCCTCGTTGTTGGACGTAGTTTATCGTCTTACCCAGGACGCGGATGTAGTTTATCGTCTTACCCAGGACGAGAATGTAGTTTATCGTCTTACACAGGATGCGGATGTAGTTTATCGTTCTACTCAGGACAAGAATGTAGTTTATCGTCTTACCCAGGATGCAGATATAGTTTATCGTTCTACCCAGTACGCGGGTGTAGTTTATCGTCTTACCCTGAACGGGATGTAGTTTACCTTCTTACCCAGGACGTGAATGTAGTTTATTGTCTTACCCAGGACGTAGATGTAGTTTATCATCTTACCCAGAATGCGGATATAGTTTGTTGTCTTATCCAGGACGGGGATGTAGTTTATCGTCTTACCGAGGACGCGGATGTAGTTTATCGTCTTACCGAGGACGCGGATGTAGTTTATCGTCTCACCCAGGACGTTGTAATAAACGAATTTGAACTCGCAATTACTCTATCACCAACTTCATGAACTAATGCTTTAAATCACTAGTTTCCACAGGACAACAGAATCGTGAATGAAACCGGTTCCCGAATTTGGTGAAATCGCAATTTTGAATTCTGCTTGGCTGTACGTACTTGGACTCAGTAGAATAGCACGACACGAGAACTTGGCGAGATATCCCGATACATGGAACGTGAATATCTAGTCCGTCATTTAAATAAAGTGTTCATAACTCACTGAAGGTTAACAGCTCTCTTTTCGCAGATATCACCAAAAGTTGAGCCTCTTTTTCTAACCGCTCACACAACTTCAATGTCCCTCTATTTTGAGTGGTCTTTGGGCCTTGTATATGGGTGAAAATTGTTAAAAAATATTCATAAGATGCAAAAAATTTATGACCGTAAATCCAAAAATCGTCCTATTTTTGTTTGCCTAATTGCTGTCCCTTTCGCGACTATTTGTGACTATTCCCAGAAACTGGGCTAGTCGCCTACTTGTCTTGACCAAAACCTGTCCTGTCCTTGTAAAATACTCAACGCACCTTTTCTCTGTACGTGTTCTAGAACATTCAACTGTCTGGTTTCCAATGTGTGTATGGGTTTCTTTGCAGTCCCTATTTTTCTTGACACTGCATCTTTGCATACGCGCTCTGTTCAAAACGTGCTGAAGAATTATTGATTGAACCACATTTTGGTTGCTTCCATCAAGTCTTCGTGTACGACGAGATTGTTCATCGTTACCTATGATGTAGCAGACCAGATAATTATAGCGAAGAAAACGGCGACTTACTTTGTCAAACCAAGTGACAGAGCGTCGCGTGTATCCTACGACGGAAAAGAAAATTACTTACCAAAAATAGAGGGGGGCACATATTCTGTATGACATACTGAAGATGGAATATTTAAATTAAAAACCAAGTCCGTCACGGGTGTCTCTATAAAAGTATTTTGATGTGCAAAATATTTGGCGTCCTCTCCCAGTTATCGACGAATGAAAACAATGCTCGGGGATTAAAGAAGTTAGTGTTCTCGAATCGGGAGGAAAAAATTGATGTATTTTGGCTACCGCATTCGGCGGAAAGTGAGTTATTTTTCTGACTGGTTACGTGCATTGGGATTTGTGAGATAGTACCTGCGAATCGAGTTTTCGGCATTTCTTTCTGCCCCGATATTCGAGTCGGAACTTACAGTGATTTATTCTCTGCGTTGTGGAAGTAATCTGCGACAAATATTTCCTTTGCTTTCGGAACGCTTACAAAAATACATAGCAGTTATTCTTTGTTTCTCATGATAATATCCTATCGCTTGTGAAAGATATCTTTCTCTATACATATAAATCTTTGGATTTCTATGCCATATTTAATGTTGTCTTTATATACACTATCCTGGTAGTTAAATCCGTTTGAATTTAACGATCTCGGTACATTGATCCATCAACTATGTATTTTGTGTAGTGGTCTGAATTTCCTTTGCAAGACAAAGGACTAGGCAACAGTAAAAATGGTTTCTTCCTTGCCACCAACCGTCGAGGGAAGGACCATTCTAAGGTTAGAGTTCAGATATTTTCGTAACCATGTCTCACGGCGTGCAAATGCCGCAAAGAGGAATCGTCCTGGATGGCTGAAATCCATGTGAATATCATACAATTCTTGTAACTATTTGTAAATTTGTAATTCTATTAAACAGAAATTATGATAATAGCAAGAATAAGTGGCCCATATGACGACGAAATCTTTATTCTGATATCCAGTGAAAAATACACACACACACACACAAAAACAAACATATATATATATATATATATATATATATATATATATATATATATATATATATATATATATATGTTTAGTGAAAGTAATAAATCCGTTGGTATATAATCCAAGTAGATCCTAGTAATATAAAATATTAAAACTTATCCACAAATCGCGTACAGTTTATTTATTATTTAAAAATGAATACACAATAGAATCCCAAGTAACCTCATATGGGAAATAAGCTTATTTGGCAGACGAAAATACATTTAGTCTTAATATATATATATATATATATATATATATATATATATATATATATATATATATTAGTCAGTCTCATCAATCCCGAGGTTAATGAGACTGACTAATTATTTTTTCGTCTGCCGAAATAAGCTTATTCACCGTAGTAGGAGATTTGAGATTTTATTATATATATATATATATATATATATATATATATATATATATATATATATATATATATAAGTGTGTGTGTGTGTGTTTGTGTGTATGTGTATGTATGTGGGTGCATGTATTTAAACTTTGAATTTTTATTATTTTTAACTAGATTAAATGATTTATTTTTATTTTAATATTATTTTGAATTCTCTGATTCAACGAAATTTCATTGGTTGAATCGGTTTTTTTTTTCTTTCCCTTTTCTCTTTTTCTTTCTCCTGACTTTCTTTCCCTTTTCTTTTCTTTTTCTCTTCGTTTTCTTTCTAGTTCTCTTTCCTCCTTGCTTTCTATTAATTTATTATCTTCTTTCCTTACCCTTTATATAACCTTTTGACCTTTTATTTAAAATTTTCCGAAGTCAGAGAGTGAAGCAGACTTTTATTCATCGTAATTCTGAATAAAATCGTTTTGTACCATCACTGTCTGCCACCTGAAGAAACGTTAATTTAACGTTGACAAAAATTGTACAATTGTGTATTGGATATTTAAAAGTTCTAATGTAATAAGGCATAATACATATATATATATATATATATATATATATATATATATATATATATATATATATTATGCATTATTACATTAGAACCATAACATTATATTTCTTCATATATATATATATATTTATGAAGAAATATAGTTTTAAGCTGTGCTATATTTATGGGATAAAGTGCTCAATATCAGAGATAGAGCGTATGTAAAAAAAAAGAATTTACAAGGTTAAAAAAACAAAGAAAATACGTGTAAGCAAATAAACAAAAACAAAATCAGGTATCCCGCTTAAACGTTACTTTCTTTAATATTCATGGCATTAGTTCTAATGTCTGTAGCGTTAAATATTTTCTCCTGAAACGGTCTCCAGAAGTCTACTCAGTTTGTGAAACCAATTTAAATTCTTATATTGCTACCAAGGAAATCTCCGTTTGTAGGCTATCTTCCTCTTTGCCAAAAAGATTCTAGTATATACATGGCCTAAGTATTTTTATTTGAGAAAATATTCCAATTGTAAGGGAATTGACAATTAATTTTCCAGATGATTCTTTCATGTGCTTTCGACTTTAGTTCGTGCACTCTTTGAGTAATTGCTTTTTTCTTTATCTCTCTGCAACATATTAAACAAATTTTCTGAAATATAGAAATGATTCTCTCTCTCTCTATCTCTCTTTGATCTCTCTCTCTCACATACACACACTTTTTTAACAAGAAGGGAAGCTGCTCTAATCAACAGTTGCATAATATGGAAGTATTTCTAGTGTCACATCCCACGTGTATTTCCCGTGGGCTTACCTGAGGAGATATTATGCTTTAGTTTTAGCCACCTTTTGGACAGTTTGTATTGTCATTGATGATAGTAATAATTATTTTGGATTTTTTCTTCTTAATACAAATCAGCTTACGGCATATACATTGTAAAGAAATACCTATAAACCAACAAATAACAAAGATCAACTTACCCGTTTCAACCTTTCTTTCTCCAGTATTCCTGGCCTTCGTTATAATTTCTCTAGCGTTGAATATTTTCTCCTGAAACGGTCTTCGCACTTTGAGAAAGTAATTTAAATTATTCTTAAGTTTCCTATTGCGAATTATACCACAGAGGTTTCTTCTTGGTTTAAACCCGGCATGATGCTTATGTACCTTCTCGCAAATATCAGGCGAAACAACAATTTTTCCTCGGTTCACACCGGAATCATTTTTTTTGTAGATGTACCAGGGAGGTAATTCCACTCACAACATATTCTTATTCATGACTGTTTCTAACTGGTAGTAAGGTGCGTGAACTCTTTGGTATCACTGAGATAATCTGCTATGATCATTAATTACAGAATAACAGGGTCTTTGCTGTGCAATGTTGCTTATTGTTAGCTATAGCTCCATGTATTTCCGGTGGATAACACTGAGGCCACATTATTCTTTAGTCTTCTTCAACTTCTGGTTAGTTTGTTGTCGTGGTGCCCTCTCTCTAAGAGTTCATGTTATACTCTTCCGCCTACCATAACTTTACTAGAAAGGTTCGGGGAACAGTGAATAGATTGAGCGCTAGTTCATTCGATACACTAGTCGTGTAATACTCTTCTGATGCACTTACTGTTTAATATACGATATATCTGCAAACCAGTTATTTGTGATTACTTAACCATTTACTTGGTCATGACATTTGTATAGTCATAGACGATATTGATAATTGTATTGGCTTTTTTCTTCTTAAAACAAATCTTATAACAAATTTAAAGAAATACATGTAAACCATTAAACAGAAAATCACCTACCCTACTTCGACCATTCTTTCTGCAATATCCCTGGGTTTCTTTCTAATGTCTGTAGCGCTGAATATTTTATCCTGAAACGGTCTCCAGATGTCTTCATACTTTGTGAAACTGATTTAAATTCTTATATTGTTACCAAGAAATTCTCTGTTCCAAGCTGTCTTCCTCTTTACCGAAAAGATTCTAGTATACATATGCATGGCCTAAGTATTTTTATTTGGGAAAATATTCCAATTGCAAGGGAGTTGACAATTGAGTCTCCAGATGATTCTTTCATGTGTTTTCGACTTTAGTTCGTGCACTCTTTGAGTAATCGCTTTTTTATTTATCTACCTGCAACATATTAAACAGGTTTTCTGAAATATAGAAATGATTCTGTGTGTGTGTGTGTGTGTGTGTGTGTGTGTGTGTGTGTGTGTGTGTGTGTGTTTGGTGAGTTTAATGCTCATCACGTCATATGGAAAAAGCATTCTAATATCAGTGATGTTCCTTCTTCCGACTGCTACTTTTTTAACGGGTAGAGAAGCTGCTCTGATCAACAGTTGCATAATATGGAAGTAATTTTAGTGTTACATCCTGTGTTTATTTCCCGTGGGCAAACGTGAGGGTACATTATGCTTTAGTTTTAGACACCTTCTAGATAGTTTTTATTGCCATAGATGATAGTAATAATTATTTGACTTTTTTTTCTTCTTAAAACAAATCAACTTATGGCTGATACAATGCAAAGAAATACGTGTAAACCAGTAAATAAAAACAATCGGCTTATACGCTTCAACCTTTCTTTCACCAATATTCCTGGCATTCGTTCTAATTTTGGTAGCGTGGAATATTTTCTCCTAAAACGGTCTTCGCACACTGGGAAACTAATTTAAATTATTCTTAAGTTTCCTATTGAGAATTATACCACAGAGGTTTCTTCTTGGTTTAAATCCGGCATGATGCTTGTGTACCTTCTCGCAAATATCAAATGAAACAACAATTTTCTCTCCAGCTTGTTTAGCCGCTATTCCTGGTGTACCAGCGTGATAATACCAACCACAACCAATGCATTAAGTGGGATTAAGGTCAAACAAAACAAAAGTGGGTGACAGGGAATCACCTTGAAAGATTCCGCTTCGGATATTCAGACGGTAGGAGATGGCAGTGCCTCTGGTGAGATTTATGTATAGTGTGGTTAAGGAAATTTACTACCACAGGGGAATCTTAAGGATCCAAGAGTGAGACACACAATCAAAGGCTTTAGGATAATCAATCCACACTGCGCTAAGTTTTCTACATAGTCTCCTACAATGTTCCAGGATCATTTTGTTTATCAGTAGTTGATCTTTGCAGCCATATGGACCTCTCCTGCATCCCTTCTCTTCCAGTGGAAGAATGTTGTTTGCTTCGAAGAAAGAGTAAGTTCGGTTCGTCAGGATAGACGTGATCAATTTATATGTGGTGGAGAGACATTATTATTATTATTATTTATTATTATTATTATTATTATTATTATTATTATTATTTCCTTTGATTTCTGGTGTATATTCGTTTCTTTTCGGGCCCCAACCAGATACCTAATTTCAGAAATGGCATCATATTTTCCACTGCTCATTTTCGACCCCAAAAAACATTAAGATCATACACATTTGTCGTAAAAAAAGACTTTCGAAGTGCATGTGCTGTTCTTGTGAGTAAAATTTGATATATTTCATTAAGAAATCCCTTCAGTGGGTCTATCGGAAACTTTTACAATCAATCCGAGCGTCACCAACTACAAACGGAATTGGTAATGTTCTCCACACGTTTCACGTTTTTATTATTGTGGTAAGAAAACCCGATTACCTCCCCTTTCTTTTGATTTTTTAAAGTAAGTCATGTCGTCTTAGCCAAAACGGCAAGACTCTTCAATTCCGTTCAATAAAGGCACATTAAGCCGAACCAGACAACGTGTTTTCATTACAATTATTATTATTATTATTATTATTATTATTATTATTATTATTTCCTTTGATTTCTGTTGTATTCACATTTCGGGTCCCAACCAGAGACCTATGGTCAGAAATGGCCTCATGATATTTTCCACTGAAAATTTTTGTAAGATCACACATATCTAAGATCACACACATTTTACATAGATAAAGCTCTTCGTAATGTGTGAGCTGTTCTTGTGAGTAGAATTATTATTATTATTGTTGTTGTTGCTGTTTTATAAAGTTTCTAAATGTGCGATGTTTTTCTCTTTACACCTATACACTCGCTTTTAAATCCCTTTCTGTTCCCTTTTTTGTTCCCTATCTTTTCATTCCCCGCTACTCGTAAATCATGCAATTCAACGGCCTGAATTATTTCTTCATCCATATTACGGTTGGGACGAAATTGCCACTCTTCAAGATGAAGTACAGTCGTTTGACTCCTTGACACCTTTTCGCCATTGCTGATTGAGCGACTATTTACAATATTGGAGAATTACATTAATTCGTTCGACAGTCCAAGGGAATGTTGTGGACGCCATTTTACCACGCATTTACAGCCGTCCACCACCCAGTGTTTCCTTTATAGTTCTTTCTCCTCCTCCGTCATTTCGCTTTCATTCACCATTCTTGTATGTAATATTCTTACTGTTGACATCGTGCCTCTTAAATTCCCGCTCCCTACATCTCTGCACTATTGCGCATGCGTTCAAAGCATACAGACATACAGTTAATGTATCAGCCATCTTCCCCATCTTTCTTTTATACAGATTAACGTTTAAGTAATAGTCAATAATTTCGAATTAAAGCTGCAGCGATAGTTAGACACGAATCGCGGGCGAGTAGGCTACAGTGAGAAGGCTGTTACATGTTAAAGGTTTAGATTTAATGTCAGGCAGTTAACTAAAGTAAGTGGTGGCCTTAAGCAAGTCTGTCAGTATCGCTGAGAAAGTTTATCGCGAATTTGATGGATGAACTTAGTACGCCACCTAACGGCCAATCGACAGCTTTTAGACGTGCAGTCATGCAGTCGTGAAAAGTGATGATGGCTTCTCATAGTATCCATTAAGGAGGATAATCCGAATTTCCCACAGGACAAAGGAATGTCCATCAAAGTTTGAACTGAATCAACAAACACATCGAACAGAAAGCGAACACTTACTTAGAAACAGCTGTCCGCTTATAAAATGTCTCTCATCTGACGGCCGTGTCTATATATTTAAATAGAGGGTGGCGTATGGCGACTTGTTTTTGTTTTGTTTTTTACTTCTTTTTTTTTTTTACTTTCAGAAAATCAAAAAGGCACGTTTTCCGAGTAGGATTTACAAACTTTTCTATCTATATTGTCACAGTCATTTTGTGGCCCTGGTGCAATGAAAGGCGTTAATGTAAAAAATATGAGCTAAAATTGTTACGACATATTCCGGCTTATTCACTAACCGTGGGAATTAAAAAAAACGAAACTTGGAAATGATATTTGTTTTCCTGCAGCCAACAAACG